>JALIZF010000849.1:0-89988 GCA_029948255.1 Telmatactis stephensoni
ATAGGGGTCAAATGAAGAATGAATCAAGCTGGTTGAAGACTGACAAATGTGATACTGCTTTACTGGACTGTATAGATGCTATTGGTAGTAAGGACCGCTTATTTCGCTCAATGACTGTGTAACACAATACTATCTGATGTCGACTAGAAGGGAAGAAAAACACCATTAGTCACATCACATACAAAGACAGTACACTGTAAACTTAGATACAAATTAATAAAAGAGCAGACTTTGAACGCATTGGTACAGCAGACGTCCAATAGTGTCACTGTTGAATCGTGCCTTAAGCAAGTGTAGCTCAATTGGTTACTGTGCTGCTTTCAGAGTGAGAGGTACTACATTCGATTCCCAGTAACCTTGCACTTGTTTCAACGTCCTTCTATTCTGTATAGCTTTAACTAGCTTTAAATACCACAAACATCAATAGTTGTACCTTGTTATATGAGCAAACAGATTCACAATGGTTGGCAGGCAAACCTGAAATCAACAAGTCTCAGTTATCAGTAGGAATTATTAATGACAGGGAGGGACTGTGGAGACTGGGGGCCAGGGGGACTATAGTCCCCCACTTTCTGCACTTTTTAGTCAAAATTTTTCAACTGGGTAAAGTACTTATTTTCAAATGTTAGCCCCCCACTTTTCAAGGTACTCCATGGTCAGAAGTATGCAAAAGCAGCATTCCAAGCTCTTTCTGACAATCTAATTGATGGAAATTTTAGTTGCTTTTTGGATGTGTGCATTGGCAACTAAACTGATTGCAGTTTAAATAACTGTGATTAATTATCGATAACACTGTTTCTGTTACACACCTTAAGGGGATTCAATCTGCATGTTATGATTCTTTCAAAGTTGAGTCTTCTCACAAAATTGTAACCTGGATGGATAAAGGATGAACTACTAAAGGCATTTGCTCATACACGTAGCACTTGCTTATATCAGCAAGTGTAGCTAAGTTGAGGTCCCAAGTTCAATTCCCAATCACCTCACACTTGTTTTGACTTTTTTCCATTCTGTGTTGCTTTAAATACCCTTAAAGCAATAGCACTGATGGAGGAGGGAGAAGGGGAGCACACTGTTAACTTCCTGGGACCCAGGGTTGTCACTCTCACCAATAATTTTGTCAATATCATTTTATCTCCTCCCTAATCCTCTCAAGTGCAGGAACTATTCTCATATCCACATCAGTATATATATAAATAATAGGTATATTATACATGCTTAGCTGATTGGTGAAAAACTGTGTATGATTATGGTACAAATACACAAAGATCATGGAACAGAATATTATGTGCACTATGACTGGTTGAAAAACATAAAAACAATATTATGTAGATTACATTCGCGGGGGGGGGGACTCCATTGTAAAAGGGTCGGGTATGCTCGTCGTATCTCTTAGGGGTTTACAAAAACCAGGGATTTGCTATCTTTTAGGGTGTTAAAATTGAAGTTTAGAGTTTTAGCATTTCCTGGTCTCTCTTAGGGCATCAAAACAGCCCATCGCTTATTATCTTGTTCTTAAGTGGAAGAAATTGCCTAGTATAACAAATGCGTTCAATTTTGTTCATGTTCATAAAAATGTTCATAAAAAAATGGAGTTCATAATAATAATGGTATTTCTTAGGGTTAAAAATCGTCCAGCCACGCCCTTCCTGAAAGACTTCTGGTATCTTTTAGAGGTATTTTTAAAATTTCCAACAAGCATACCCAATCCTTAATTACAATGTAGTTTCCCCCCCCCCCCCACCCCTGGGATTACATTTCTCCTTGTATCTGTTCTCTAATAAATGACTGTACAGAAGATGTCAGAATGTGGTGACAACAGTCAACTCAATTTGTTGCATCCATTAGAATACAGAAGTATGGAGAAATCAAGTCTATTGTTAAATACAATACAAGCGGGTCACAACCAAAAACGGAAGTCCTTGGTAAAGTACTCCACCCTGTTTCTGTACCTACCGTCTTCAAGCTCAAGTAAAGAGCGATGTCTGAATACAAACATATATAACAGTGCCTGGCAAGGGAAAATATGAGAATCTCTTGAATAATCAAATATAGTTCCAGCTATAACTCTATACAAGATGTATAAGGCTATCCAAAGAATATTACCCTTATGTAGTATTTTTGTTACTAATACTTAATGTTCATTGAATTTAATAATACCAGTCCAATATTATTCACTCCTAGTCCAAAGCAAAACATACATGTAAGCATGCTTCACACTCAGACTCAGACAGACTCAGTAATGTACTGCTTATTAGCAGTGCTTAAATGTTCTCATGCCTAAGTGATACAGTAAATTAATGCAATACTGAGTCTGTGTATGTTGCTTGTGCTTTTGCTTGCATCACTTATGTGAGCCAAGCAAAACATAATGTAAGTACAGAAACTAGGATACTACTTGTCTGGATGCAAGATTATCAGAATCTCAACATGGCAACCTACCTGACAAACAGAATAAAATGGGCCATGCTTGGCTGCATCTGGTCCAACACACTTTGCATCATGGACGTCAATATAGCTACAAGAATATACAAAGTATAATGTGTTGGGCAGGTGTTTGGTAATAGGAATATTTCAAAACAAGGAAGTGTGACAAAATTAAAAAATTAGGAGTAGCTCATCACCCTTCCTTACAGCTAAGTGCTGAATTACGAAGGGCGCAGCTCAACGTGATCGAGTCGAAGGTTTACAAGGGCGCTTTCATTACGAGACAATTGAACAATCACACATTTACATACAAATTTACATACACATACACGTAGCAGCCACCATACGACCCATGTCTGATCATGGAGCACAGCTTAGATCGAAACTAATTTTTACTCTTTGTATACTGTGTTTAAATCATACCTGTGTATCCAATGAACCAACAACTCCATGCACAGTTTAACAGTGCTGTTGGAGAAAATGTACAGTATACAATTTAACAAATAGAACAGCTTTTTCCGTGCTCCGTTCAGTAATACAGCACGCAGGAAGTGATGAGAGCACAAAAGAAGTGTAAGGAGAGCACGAGCCATAGGCGATTTCATTATATAATAAAATAATTTAAAATAATTTTTTAATTTTTTCTGTGCTCCGTTCAGTAATACAGCACACAGGAAGTGACAAGAGCACAAAAGAAGTGTAAGGAGAGCACGAGCCATAGGTGATTTTATTATATAATAGCATAATTTAAAAGAATTTTTTGATAAAATTACTTGCCGCTGTCTCTCAAACAAATACACATGAATTTGATTTGAAACACATGGATTGGTGCAGGCCATAGTTTTAGACTTGCCTTATTGGAATAAATTTAGCTCTGGCTACAAAACTTGCCATGTATGCTGCACTTGCTTGACGCAGTATTGCTGGGACATTTGGGTTTTCAATCTAAATATAATAGAGTATAATGGACGTCTAAAGTGTATGGTTTGGAAAAAGGAGAGAAGGGAGATGGTAAGAAAGAGAGAGAGAAAGGAAATGTATGGATAAAAAAGAGGGTTAACACAAAGAAGGGAAGGAACAGGAAAGGAGAGACATGAAGTAAAAGAATGTGATGACAGAGTATGGGAACACTTTAGCCACTTTTTAAAGAAAAATATTTGAAGACAATTTTCACGTTTAATGTCAATGTGAATTATAATAAGCTTACCTTTTTCCAACATAAATCTAAAAAAGAATTTGCAAAAGTCTGAAAAAAATAAAAATTCTATCAATCATTTTGTTTTCCAAACTATATATATTAAGTGGACCACAGGCTAAAGATAATGTCATTGAACTATGTCTTCTCAATGCTATGAGATATAAGTTTTGGCAGTGATATTAAGATATATTGTATAATGTATACTATATAGGTGATAAGGTATACTACCTGATCAATACTACAGATGTAGAAGACAATAAAATGTACATGACAGCTTGCATGTGTTGGTAGGATAATCTTTTCATACACCTTGAAAGAAACAAAAAATGATCAATATTGATGGCAAATTACATAATATGTAATTTGCCATCAACATTATAATCACTGACTGACTGACAGACTGATGGACAGACAGATAGATAGACAGACAAATGGATGGATGGATGGATGGACTGATTGACTGATTGACTGACTGACTGCCAGCCTGCCTGTCACTGATTGACTATATACACTCAGGTAATTGAATGAATAAATGAATGAACAAATAAATAAACGAACAAACAAATGAACTGACAATAATAAAATTGGGTGGATACAATGCTAGATTTCTGAAAGATGTTGAAAGAAGAAGGAAGAAAAGCATGAAAGGAGGATCCAATGGAAATTGAAAAAATGATTGTTTTCACTTACTGTCATAAGTTGATGAAATATTTCTGTACCAGAGTCAACAAGATAATTACCTAAGGAAAAAATTCAAACCTGTTAAACTAAAAAACTTTTAGTTCTTGAAACTCAGACCGTACATGTAGCTATGAAAAACACAGTTCTTACCATCCACATGACATAAATCTCTCATATAAATATACAACATTTCCATTAATGCATCCAAGTTTTCTCCCATTTCATTTACTATGGTTGTCTGGTTTTCTAATTGATTATTTTCTTCCACTTTTTTGGATTCCTATAATCAAAAATACACAATACTCAACACAAGACAGCTTTTCTTGGTATTACACCATGGGCAAAATAAATAAATAAACAAACAAACAAAGGAAGGAAGGAAGGAAGGAAGGAAGGGAGGGAGGGAGGGAGGGAGGGAGGGAGGGAGGGAGGGAGGGAGGGAGGGAGGAAGGAAGGAAGGAAGGGAGGGAGGGAGGGAGGGAGGGAGGGAGGGAGGGAGGGAGGAAGGAAGGAAGGAAGGAAGGAAGGAAGGAAGGAAGGAAGGAAGGAAGGAAGGAAGGAAGGAAGGAAGGAAGGAAGGAAGGAAGGAAGGAAGGAATACAATAATTTATTTCTCATTTCACACAATGTTAACCTACCAGGTCTACTTCAAACTGAGTGGCATCTTCTTCTTCAGGTTCTTCAAGCTCATGTCTTGGAACCTCAACCTTACATAATGACATCAATAATAGATTACACTCTAGTTTTAAAAGAAAATACCATTGACTTACAATACAAGTTACAATTCCAATAGGGACATGTTGATAAATACTGGTAATAAGAACTTTATCAAAAAGTGCTCTCCAAAGAAAGTTGACATTGTAACTAGTACCCCCCAGAGGGGGTTACTCAGGTACTCGGTAGAACATTCTTCTATAAGCCACTTTTGACATGCAAGTGGGCATGGCATATTGTAAAACATGGACTGGACTGGACTGGACCGAAAATCTGTAAAACATAGACTGGACTGAGAAAATCTGTAAAACATGGACTGGACTGAGAAAATCTGTAAAACATGGACTGGACTGAGAAAAAAATCTGTAAAACATGGACTGGACTGAAAAAAAAATCTGTAAAACATGGACTGGACTGAAAAAAAAAATCTGTAAAACATGGACTGGACTGAGAAAAATCTGTAAAACATGGACTTGACTGAAAAAATCTGTAAATGACATGGACTTGACCGAAAAAATATGAAAAATTAACATGAACTTCACTAAATTCGATTCTAATTCAGCTTTTGTTTTAAAGCATATTTGTAAAAATCACATGAAGAGTAAAATTATAACTTCTTAGCTGTATCAGCGAAACCGATTGGTGATGGTTTTATTTGCATCTGAGTATGTTTTATTCTAAAGATAAAGCCATTTTGTTAGGTCTACTACAAACCTGTATAAAAAGTTAAAGCTTAAAAGCAAACAACCAAACAGAGAATGGTTTTTAATAAAATCAAAACTTTTTAAAAACAACTGAGACTCGTGCTCTGTACTCCGGGACCTCCATGAGTACGTTGGTAACAGTTTCTATTCGCGTTTTTCGTCAACTTAAATTTTTTCAATTCCTGTAATTTTTTCTGATCCCAGTTTGAGAAAAGGAGTTGATAAATTTGGCGATTATTAATATGATTTTGAAAGTCCTCGATGGATTGCGCCCGGGGATCACGCCATAGAACTCGCTGCACTCATCCAGAGATAGTGTTTCGACACAAAGAAAAATTTATATTTTACTGAGAGCTGCATCAGTTCATACTGCGACATGCATCTAAACTACTAGCTCAACCAAATAAAGTAAGTGGAGTGGATATGATTAAAAGTATCCAAGATAGTTAAAATATGCCAATTGAAGCTCCAAAAAGTGACGAGAAAAATATAAATCGGTAGAACGTTTGTCTAAATCCTCTGGCACTCATATAATCTGACAAACTGAGCTGGGCAGGCATTTCCTGTCCCGCTGTTCAGGTATTTGACGAGATTATCAAATTTCCAAGACAATCCATTTGTGATTATTTATTTTCCTAAATCAAATTTAGTAATGTGTACAAGTAACGCGAAGACATAAAATTTGGTAGTTTTTGTTGATCCTCTACTATGGACCCTCGACTGTGGACCCTCGACCCTTGACCAAAAGGAAATTCCTGTTGGTCTGACTCTTGCTCAATCATAGATCACATTTAGACTCGCAAATCTAAGCATTTGGACAAGTTTAACTGCAAATAATAAACAGCATCACGACCAGAATGCTTAGTATACTTTTTTCTAGAATTTGGCATGTCCTAAATCGTTACTTCGGTTAAGTAGAATCGAATTTAGTGAAGTTCATGTTAATTTTTCATATTTTTTCGGTCAAGTCCATGTTTTACAGATTGTTTTCGGTCAAGTCCATGTTTTACAGATTTTTCTCAGTCCAGTCCATGTTTTACAGATTTTTGTTTTCAGTCCAGTCCATGTTTTACAGATTTTTTCTCAGTCCAGTCCATGTTTTACAGATTTTTTTCTCAGTCCAGTCCATGTTTTACAGATTTTTTTTTTCAGTCCAGTCCATATTTTACAGATTTTCTCAGTCCAGTCCATGTTTTACAGATTTTCGGTCCAGTCCAGTCCAGTCCAGTCCAGTCCATGTTTTACAATATGCCAGTGGGCATGAATAAAACTACTACATGCTAATGAGGTGTGTGCATGGCTGTATGCTTCAGTGAACCTCTTCTATCACTAAGGCTAAGCATTTTGACACAAGATAATGTCTTGTTTCTAATACAGGAATTTTTCCAATAATTGGAAAACAAAAACTAAATTATTATAAATTATTCATGAGCAAATATATAAAAGTTTTTGTTGTTAAATCTGGATTTATTTTGACTAAAACTGGATATATTTTGATTAATTTAAGCTGAGAGTGGACTCTTTGAAATATACAGCCATGCACATACCTCAATTAGCATGTTATTTTACTGATTGACACATGCTTATTTGCAAGTTAAAACTGTTTATGTGAAAACATTCTAGCAACACTGAGATGTGGATGAAGCTAAAATGATGAGTCCAATAAAAAGCTACTAAAGGTGACTAAGACAAAAAAGGCAACAGGCCAACAGGCCTCCACAAAGCAATCCAAAAAATGACTGACATTTTTCCTTATAATGAAGAAAATCCACAAGCTTACTTAATTACAAGTGGAGAGCAAGGCCATAAAAGGCCACAGTGAAATATGCAACCCCAAAACTCATACCACAAGAAAAGTCAAATTTCAAAAATTTCAAAAACCCCTCACACCTCTCAGCTGTCAATTTTATTCCCATGGATTTCTTGTTCCTTTTAGGATTCCTATCATGGATTTGTTACAGAGTAGGAATTCTGTACAAATATTGTAAAATTATTCACTGTACTCACATCTATTTTAGTAATATGATTAATGATGCACTCTAGAATTTCTTCCCTAAGTAAAGGTAGGTAGTGTGTGATGCGAAGTAGATTCTTGATGTAGCTTGCCTGCAACAAATAAATACAAGAAAAGCTTTATTGAATGAATGAATGGAAGAATGAATGGATGGTGGGATGAATGGATGGGTGAATGAATGGATCGATGAATGAATGGATAGCTGGATGAATGGATGGATGAATGAATAAATCAATTGATGGATGGAAGGAGGGAGGGAGGGAGGGAGAGAGGGAGGGAGGGATGGATAAATAGAAAGACGAATGGATGGACAGAGATGAGTGGAAAGAAAAGTGGATGAATGAATGAATAATTAATGTGGGACAAAAGGAAGGAAAGATTGGGAATGAAAGAATCTTTAGGATTAACATTGCAAATGAGAATTACAGTCTTGTGTTTTATGGGATAAATGTAAAATTTAGGCAAGATTAAATTCAAGACATTGCTGGCCAGTGGTATCTCCCATAACTTAGGGAGGGCATAGTGGCTCCTGGGGCTTGTCCAAGGGCTTCATGTACTCATCCCAAGTCAATTTGCTCCTCCTTTGCTGATTGTCCCTAATCAAGCTCATTATTAATCACTGCTTATCTTACAGCCAAAATCGTTGCATCGTGACCAGCAAATAACAATTTTTTTTTTGATTTTGGGTTTTTCTGAGCTGTCAATTAGTTTGGGGGTGGAGCTGCTTTCAAATCAACCAATCACTGAACAAGTTCGTGAAAGCTCCGCCCCCAAGAATGATGGACGGATCAGAAAAGACCAAAATCTTACTGACGTTGGAGGTCGTGATGCAAAGATTTTCACTGTAATTTCTGCTTTAGTGACTATGGTGCTGGATAATTTGTCAGTGCCCCACCTGGACTGCCCTCGTCTGGAGAGTGCAACTAGTAGGTAGGCATCTTTTTACTCTACGTGATGGGTGTTTATGGTGCATGTATGTATGAGGTGCTGGCATGGTTGTCATGGTGACTTCCTTTAAGGACTTGGATTGTCTATGCCAGTCCCTCTGTGGTGGTATTCCATCCCAAACTCATCTATTGGCAATGAGCTTAAACATAGAAGTGTAAGGTGTACTTTGATTAGAATTAAGTGCCCCCAAGAATTCCACTACTTACTTGGTAAATTTTACGCTTCTTGATGTAAGGAAAATAGTCTGACAAAACTGGGAGTAAAAACTTTGGTGTTCTAGAATAAAAATAACGTACACGGGTTAAAGCTGTTCCACAGTACATCTTTTATAACACAACAACTGCACAGAGGTCATCTTATCATGATTTTTTCTGTTAGACCTGACTGCACTGGACCATAGAGGCCATTTTACCATGCTTTTAGTTAGGCCCAAATGCACCACTGATGTAAACACTTACGTGGGCACTAATTCCAGTATAGCTTGCAAACCACTGTGAGCATGAGAAAAGACACTCTCTTGTTCTGTTGATTAACAAAATCATATTACGATTAAAATGTTAATAATAATTGGAAAATATGCTAAGATAAGATTAGGTTTGTTGTATTGACATACCTGTAAGATCAACATCTTGTAGTTCAATGCCTTTAGGGATGTCTAATAATTACAACGTACAACATTGTAAGCATAAAACTGTGAAAAAGTGCAATTATTAAACAGAGATGCATTATGTCAACTGAAGATATATGTTACTAGTAACCAACTGCAACCAACCCACAATAGACCTAATCCATGTGACACAATTTTTTCCCAATTCATGCATGACAAACTTCTAGAGAATTTGTTTTCTTTTGATTTTACTCTTCAAAAAATTTGTGAGTATCTCAAAGGAATAATGACAATAGTCCAATAACTTTGAAAACAAAAGCAGATCATTACTCAGAGGGTTTGTCACACTGAACTGTGAACACATCGTCACATATAATGGATTAGGTCCACTGTCCTACATCTTTCTTTCTGTTATTGCTGCAGTAAATTTGTACACTGTAATTAATACATGTTAAAGCCTGCTGATCCATTTTTCATGCCCTATTAAACCACAAAGTTAAAAGAAAGCAGTGGGTCTTTGACTAAGAAAAAATTATAAAATAATTAGACTGCAAAAATTAGAAAAAAATTATAGTATCTCTAGAGCATTAGGAGCAGGGATGGCACAGTTGGTTAGTGCACAGCCTTCAGTGCAAGAGGTCCAGAGTTCAATCCCCAGATCTCACATCCTTGTTTCAACTTCTTTCCTTTCTGTGCAGCTTTAAGTAGCTTTAAATACCCTTAAAACGGAGCACTGATGGAGAGAAGAGAGTAAAATGAGTGCACCGTCAACCTCAAGTTTATCGGTTAGTCAAATAAATGTCACAAGTTATCGACATAAAATATGGTTGCTTTACTTTACTTTACTTTAGCATAATTTACAATTTATATTTATAATTTATACTACACATAAGAAAAAATGATATATTTTTCAATTACATGTACTCTTTTGTTTAACAGGTACATTTATAGTCAATGCCTATTTTATTTTAGTGTACGTACTTACTTGGAAGGAAGAGTTTTGTGAGCATTCGCAGACAAGCTTTTAAGTAGAATGTCTGTGCTGACACCAATGTCATTAAAAAGTCAATAAATTCCTCTGCAGTCTCCTTATCAGAATTTGCCCAGTTAACTTTCTGAAAATTAATTCAAACCATAAAAATTTTAAAGTAGTTCAAAACCTCTAGGGAGGCATGTATTTTATAGCCATCCTCAATCAAAGCTATATATAGGAAGACACATTGTTTACATTTTGCCTCGTTTGCATAATATCAAATTTGTATAGGAAATCGCACGATCATGAGTACAATTCGGAATTAATAGGTACGAGTAATGTTTTGAAAGTTCTCAAAATAGGACGAGCCTTTAGGCGAGTCCTATTTGAGAGTTTTCAAAACATTACGAGTAACTATTAATGCTGAATTGTACTCAAGATCGTGCGATTTTTTATTTATAATACACTATACAAAATTTCAATTAACAATTGTCGTTGCCATAGCGACTTAATAGGTACTCTGCAGAGTACAATTAACGATTTAATTGTACTCCTCTCGTCCAATCAGAATCGAGTAATTTTGTATAGTGTATTATAACAAGCTTTATACAAACTGACTCTAAAAATGAGAAGAAGGCATCGTTCTTAGCATTTGCTCTGAGAGCACTTATTGCTTCAATAGATTTTGAGAAATTAGCTTTTCATTTTGCAAATTTTAAAGTGATGTTTGTTTGGTTGGCAAAAAAGTGCCAACCAACCATACATTTACTTTAAACTTTTTAAAATTAAAATGCTAATATTTCAAAAACTATCTGGTGTGTGATTTCATATAGCTCAAAATTTTTATTATGCATAATTATGACGTCACATTGCACCCGCCTATAAGAATAGAAAGAACGAGAACCAACCAGATAGCCTATAGGTTGATTGGGAAGTGAGCCTAGCATCCAGAGATGGAACATTCAGCATTTTACAACTGTGAAATTACAACTTCCCGTAAGGAAGGGTGCTCAGTAGAATTTGAACATGCGGTACATTCAGAACAAGGAGTTAGGTTTACCTTAAACATTGGTTCACGCTAGTGACAAATCACAAGCGACATACACAGATTCAGTATATAGTATATTAATAAATGTGTATTACACATATAGGTGTGACAAAAAAAATCAAGCACTGCTAGTCTTAGTTGACCAGTACACTACTGAGGTTGTACATGTTAAAGCAGATTTCGTATAAGTGTGAAATGGACCACGCCTTGTCGTGACCATGTCAGTGTCATGATGTCTATAAAAACATTTGAGATTCCTGCCGTAACCGTGCCATGACCGTGCAGTGCCGTTTTCACAGTCATACGAAATCTACTCTACTGGCATTGGTAACTTGTTTAAACCAGGCCTTACAATGTATACCCAGTGGACAGTAGCCCCCTGTGCAGAGGTTATGTGGCACTCCCTGCTCCCTTCATTCCTACACCAATGAGAATAAAGGGAACCAGAAGTGCCACACATCATCTGCACTGGAGGATAAGTAGAAAGGTGCTGGTATCCACTTTGAATTCTAATGAGAGGAATGGGAATTGGGAAAACACTGAAGCATCTAAAACAAGTCTTTACTATTCATTTCTAAATTTTTACCAGAACTGTTCCTACAAGGATATCACATTTTTTGGTCAATAATGATGCACATCTTTTTAATGCCTTGAGAAATCGTCGAAGATGAACAGGCTATTTGAACAAAAAATAGATACATACATTACAAAGTAAGTTGACACTAAACTAAAATATTATAAATATTTTAATGTGGCTAAATGCAATTTAGGCAAAGTTAAAATCGAGGCTTGCTGGCCAGCGGTCCTCATGATGCGGGGGCACCCCTAAGGAATTCAGGGTCACGTGGAGCTCATTGCAATAGATCATCGCGGATCTAAGTGTTATAAAATGACCATCACATAACATATACTCTCATTGGCTGAAGGACACTTATACTGTGAACTCTAAATATGCACACAGCACACACACACACACACACTTTTGGAATTTTTTGTCAGTGTAAATGAACACTGAATTTGCTTGAAAACATATTTTATAAAAGAAATAAAAAATAGCCTGCTGTGCTGTGTGCAGAGCACTTGAGGATTGATCAAAACACTCGAGAAGCATTTAGGCATAGCCTCATGCTTCTCTTAACAGTCTTCTCTCATGCTCTGATCAATCCCCGCGTGCTCTAAATCTGCACACAACATGCATGTGCATTTTCTATTTCTTCACAAAAATGTACCTTTAGACTTGGATCAGCAAGCTTTTGGACCAGGGCATCATACTCTTTTCTTTGTCCCTAGAAAAGTATGAAACGAATTTATGCAAGAATACCCCCACAAATGATATTCATGATATTCAACCTATTGTGTTTCTATTGTGTTTCTGCGTCGTTTTCAAAAAGATCGACTACATCAATATCATTTGCGGGGTATTCCATAGTTATTCCCACAGACAAACCTTCAAAACAGTTGGATCACGTGTTACAGTACAAAAATAGAGAAAATTCTGCATCCAACACGACAGATACTATCAAACCCAGTTATTGTATATAGACAATAGTACTTACGTTTTCAAAATTTTCCAAGGCCTGAGTTATAATCAAAGAACTAACCAACACAGCTCCTGGTACCACAGGAGAATTCTCCTCAAAGTTGTCTGGCAACGATTTGGAAGACCCACCAACATCACACGGTGATTTTTCTTCACCGTCTTCATTATCATTGGACATTTTATCCGGGTACAAAGAGCAATAAAACAGTTCTATAAGGCATCTTGTTTCGACTTTTTTACTGTAAAATTTAGAAAGAAATATAAACGGCACAACACACAACCGAAAAAAAACAAAACTTTCAAAGTTTTGTAGTGTGGTGCAAGAGTAAAACTGCGAAAAGGTATGGGTTCTAATTCAGATCCAGACCACCTTCGACTTTTTTCCACAGGTATCCCAATAGTTGCCCATAAGCGTGAATTAGAACAGTCTATCTTGTTCATCTGTTCTTTTAGTTTCTTTTCATTTCATTGCTTTATAGTCTCGTCTTTTACTACGATGAAGATACACAGGATATTTATAAAACCAGGACCCATAATTATATGGAAGTGTGGACCTTTAATTGGTCTAAAAATCAAACCGCCAATGGCGGACATAACTCGTGGACTGAGCTATATGTGCAGAGCAGAAGCCCATAAAGCATTGAGAGCTGAATGTTATTCCCATTTAGTTTTTTTTTTTTTTTACTTTCATGAAGTGTCTTTTGTGTAATCCTTAGCCTTTGGTAGAATTTCAAGCCATAAATTTTATTCTCGATGAATAACACGCATACTTTTATGTGGAGCGTTCGAAACTGGTTGCCTGTGTTGCATCAGACTCATTCTAGCGTGACGGCGAAAGTCTGAATTCATTTCAAACTAGACGCTTTTTGGAGCAAAATTGGTTTCCTGTATTGCGTGACCCATTGTACGTTGCATCGTGTGAAAGGTGCCGTATTCGACGCTTTAGATCAAACGAATCAGATAAATACAATTCCATCACATACGTACAATGTATATAAATCTGTCATTTATCAGTATTTATATTTGTTACAACATGCGTTTCAACGTGTACAGTCAATCAATTACACCAGATTTTACAAAAAGTCAGTTAGATCGACTGTGTTATTTTGTCCAAGTTACACAAGTTTTGCCTACAGCCTACAATTAGCTGACTCGTCAAAGGCTACGGTGAATAAAATGAAACATCATGTTTGCATTTTGATCAAATAGTACAAACACAAACTAGCGGCTCGACTCACGGCCAGTTTCAGGCTGTTTCAGGCGGCAGTTTGTACTCAAAATGTTTTTGTTTGCTTTTTATTCTAACATTTACTCGCGTGGTGATAAAGTACAACACTAAAAGCTTGGATGACTTTGATTTTGGACTTGCGACGATTTGTTGCTTGACAGCGACGTACAAAGTCCACCCAGAAAGGTTTTCACGTCCGAATATCGAACAGCTCAATGGAGATGCGATGAAAGCTATTCCAAGCAGAGTAGTACAATACAAAATGTGGCAAGGAATAATAAATTAACTATCAGCAAGTTTCCCCCTAACTGATCCGACACATCCAATCTTAATACCGAAGTGTGAGCACGAGGAAAGTCCCAGGAAAGTCAAGGAATCTCTACTCTAGGCATGATCTTACTAATGAAAGAAGTTGTCGTGTCAATCATCTGACCATCTTGAAGGCTCCACGGAGTCACGAGTAGAATTTCAACACTCCAGACCTTGTTTACAGAATCGTTCTGTTCACATACAATCCTGATGCATCGTGATTTGAATAACACAGGAGTCCCGTAAATTTCGGCCTGCCTTCATTCACGTCGAGCATGCGCAGTAACATAGTTTAAACAATTTGCGAGTGATACATTTGCATATTTCGACCCCTCACTATAACTCGTAGATTTGCAATCCACGAGTTAAAAATAGGCACGATCATGAAAATGCGGTGAGCGAACCTAATGCATCATGGACGCTCCTAGTTATGGGCTCCTGTAAAACGCAACGATTCACTGGTTTCCCTAATGTGCGGTTTCGGTTCACCGCCCTATTAGTCATCATTTCATTTTTAACAAGTCTCTTTCCCTGATGTAGAATATTTTCTTTATTTCTCAATCAACAATAAAACAGCTCATCATCTGTGCTTATGGCAAACCCTTTATTTCAAGCATGAGAGAGAATTACTCGAAATGTTTGTTTGTTTCGTTTGACGATGCGAGACGGTGAAAAAGAATCGGGACGTACATTACCGAATAGCTTGTAAAATATAACCTTGATATGAAATTAAAAACTGCACGCCGCGCAGTACAGTGCATAGTCTATTATATACCTGCCCTCTTGATCCTCTTGGCAAAGGGATTTTCTAAAGCTTCTCGAAGAGCGAGGGTAAACTTTGGAAAATCTCTCTGCCAGCAGGGCCGGTACAGCACGCGGAGAGACAAGACAACAACTTGCTTGGTGGAATTCCTCGTCATTGCGTGCACTATATCTTTAATAAATATATAGAATTTCGCGACTGATCTGCCTACGCAGTTCACAGGTACAATATCATTTTTCGATTCATTTCTGTGAATAGAAAAGCAATCTACAAATGCACTATGCTTCTCGCCGCACACAGACAAGTCAAATTCTGTTTATAGTAGCCGTATAGACCTTTCCGAATTTGCATAGCTAAACAGAAAACAACAGATTCAAGTCGAGGTTGATGTCGATAAAATACAGTGAATGTATAGATTTATCCACCTCAGCCTCGACTTCATTCTATTGTTTGGTGATCAGTCATGCGAATGGGGAAAGGCGTTCGAGAACGTCGAGAAAGGAAAAATTAACACTAATTTTATTTTTGACATCACTGTTTTAGTCGAAGTTTTGGTACATTATTAGTTGAACCTCCATGATACGGACAACAAAGGGACAAAGAAAAGTGTTCGTATTACGGGGTGTTGTTTATTACTGCACGTACTTCATCAAAGAGTGTTGTCCGTATCATAGAAGTGTCTGTAAGGCTCTATACACTATGCAGATGGCCATTTCCAAATTACATAGTACCAAAATCAGGATTGCCGGAACACCGGAAAACCAGAATACTGAAACGTCCAAATAACACAACTGGAAAACTGTTTTTTCTTTTCTGTTGGTTATTTCAACTTTTATTTCAACTTTTATTTCAACTTTTATTTCATAATTTGAGAAACTTGAAGAAACAATACGTCGTAGAACTGGAATTCTTACTATTATTATTATTCCATTCCATTCCATTCCATTCCATTCCATTCCATTTCCATACCATTCCATACCATTCCATACCATTCCATTCCATTCCATACCATTCCATACCATTCCATACCATTCCATACCATTCCATACCATTCCATACCATTCCATACCATTCCATACCATTCCATACCATTCCATACCATTCCATACCATTCCATACCATTCCATACCATTCCATACCATTCCATTCCATTCCATTCCATTCCATTCTATTCTATTCTATTCTATTCTATTCTATTCTATTCTATTCTATTCTATTCTATTCTATTCTATTCTATTCTATTCTATTCTATTCTATTCTATTCTATTCTATTCTATTCTATTCTATTCTATTCTTTTTTGGTTTTCGACATTCCGGTGTTCATAGTTTTAGTATTTGCCTTTTTCAACGTACAAACATTCTCCAAAAATCCCCACCTTTAAGATTATCTACTTTCAAATCATCGCACCAATAGTTAGAGCCGATGAAAGAAATACTCAGTTTACTTTTATAGCCTTCCCAGTACATCATTCGGCTATATGGTCGCCAATCTCCCGAGTACTTATGATTTCCCCATCTGTCTACCTTAGTGTTACCATTTGCCAGCTTTCCCCACTTGCCGCAGTTGGTAGACAATACTGAATTGTCGTCTGGTAAAACAACATACGAACCGCAAGCCTTTGGTAATGGAGAGCTGGAGATGGCAAAGTATCTGCATAGGGAAAAGTAGAGAAAGACTATTTACAGTACTATAAGTAATAATCCCTAGTGTTGTGGTTTTTTTTCTTACAGCGGTTCTAATGGCGTATTTGGATTCGGAGAAGCAAAGCCTTTGGTAATGGAGAGATGGAGCTAACAAAGAACCTGAATAGAGAAGAGTTATATATGCACTCAGGTTCTTTTATACGACTATTTCAAAACGTTTGATCTTGTGAATACTGAATTTTACGCATTCCTAGTCTCTTCTAATGAGAATCCAAATACCGCTTCAAAGCCTTCTGAAGGCTAGCTAGGAAAGTGTCATTCACGTACCGAAGGCCTCACTGTCTTAGATAGATTATGAACGATCCTAAAAAATCGATCTATCAGTTGAGTCTGTTCTCTTTTATATGATGATTGGTATATTATATGCGCACCTGGAGAACAGGTGCGATTACAGTACAGACGCACGGATGACGTCATATGCAGAGCATATTCTATTTAAAGCACAACTACTGCACTTTATTTAAACTTACCTGACTGCATCAAAGCCAAGGTCATTCAAGGCCGTCATCACGTGAACTGTACGCCCTACAGACTTTTTACGGCACAAATAGCGTATCTGATTGAAACCCATCTCAGTCTTCATTAAGTTTAGTCCGGTTGGTGAAATGTACACAATACCATCGAGGCTTCCTACGTTACGGTATTTATCAACAAGGTTTACTGAATTAGCGGGAGCTGATGAAGATGATAAAATCCTTTTTTTTACAAGTGTCCACCCTCCTATAAAACAAAGAATAAAACTTATTAATGAGCGAAAACGAAACCGGTTTAAATAAGACAAATATATTTAGATTCATACAAGATATCTTTATTTCAATTTCATAATAATGAGAGTCCCAGATTAGTTTCAATTGTACATATGAACAAGTGGTCTCCATTTTACGTTGAACGAGTACATTTTTTGGTAAAATAATCCCTCGCATATCTATCAGCGGTATTACCATACTGATTTGGAAAATGGTATTTCCCATGCACTGAACCGCCCCTATCCGAGAAAACAATTGTCGGCAAGGAAATTACCTCCATCTGTTGTCATGTCACAATACACGAGGAAAGGACTCCCAGACCTCGTTGGATCGATCCAATAGTTACCGTCACCATTATCCATTTTATAGGTCTTGATGTAGAAACAAGATCTTCCTGGAAACGCAGTGGATGAGCCGTTTTGTCCTGTTTGTTTAAAATCAAAAGTTTCCTGGTTAATTAACTAATTAGATCAAATAAATGTTTGTGGACTGCGGTTGTAAAAGCTTAGAGTTGAAGTACCAAACTAAAGAAATTAAAAAGGTTAGGGTCTAGGACAGCAAGCAAGAGACATGTTCGATACCTACCTATCCATATCTTACAGTGTTGTCCTCCATAACTCTCAACACATTTACATTCATAGTCGTCAGTACCACCGAAACTACAAGTTCCTCCATTCTGACAAGGATTGGACGCACAGCCAGACCGGAAAATCTAACAACAAAATTAAAGTTGATGGAATCACTGTAACATAGATGACGTTAAAATACGGTGAGAACAAAAACGTACTGTTTCAGCTCTCGCCACATTTTTATGTCTTCTGTGCATTTATTAGTACAGACGCACGAAAAAGGAAATTTTTTTAAAAAGTAATATTTATTAAAATACTTCAACCAATCAGAGGGTGTGTGATATTTTGTGACGTCATATGTGCGTCTATTTTAATCAGATACGGTTCTCGACCAAGCTCACGCGTAATATCAATTATTATATAAAGGCACATGTTCTCAGTTAATAAAGCACCTGAAGAACAGTCGACCTTACACACTCTTAGAATCAGTCAACAAAACTAACATCTTCATGTTATTACTCGTGCCCAGGCCTTTAGGCCGGGAACGAGTTATAAACTGCAAATGTTTTTTTTTTTCCTGTTTCGTCTCGAGAATGCGGCATTCTTGCGCAATCGGTGACGTGTGCACTCCTGATTGGTTAAGAGCGTAAGAAACAATGCCCTTCATTCATCACCTTTGAGCGCGTGCAAACTCTTCGTAGTGAAGGCTAGCCAGGAACTTTAGGAATGCAAGATGGCTGACTTCAAAGAAAATAGCTTTCAGAGACAGGCTTTTCCTACAGTAGAACAATGTAATTTGGAGCTTTTAACTCGAGATATACCTATATACTTATAAGAGCTTCAGAATGGGCTGTTATTTTGAGTTTCATCTCCAATTTGACTTTGACCAAATATCGAACTCTAAATGGAGTACTTGGAACAATGCCCTCGCGATAAAGACTATTTCCTATGAGCTGGAAATCTAGCTACGAATTTCTCATCCTACATGTTGCTAAACGAACATACATAGAAGCAAGTCAATTATATTCCTCATTCAAGCATTCAAGAGATCTTGAGAGGTTTTTGTACTGAATTTTAAGATCAGACCATTGCATGGAACGGCTAGGTTTAATTGACCTTGTTGGTCACGTAACGTCTTAAAACATCCGAAACATGAACGAAAAAATACACGATTTGTTATTGTGTCGCCGTTGTAGAAGTCTTTACAGCAAACAATTGAGATATATAGTGAAATAAAAAGTTGAATGAACTGGTATATTTTTGCATGTTGGAGATATCTAATACCCATGCATGATAATAGAAGGACAAAGGCAAACACTAATAGCTGCTGACAGACAAATTGACTAATCAGATATTCTTTAAAAAGGTCAAAAAAGGTCTTTATTATGTTACGGTTAAGTGAAGAATGCGTGAAACGGCTCGGGGAAGAGTACGAAGGGGGCCGGTCATTGAAGCCTCTCCTAGGGCACCGCTCCCAGGGCACGAGTGAACGCACGTGTGCGTACGTCTAGTTTCATGTCAAATCGGATATTATCTCATTGATCCGGTACTTACGTAATCAGCGTCATAATACGAGTATCCTGCCTTAATGACGTAATCTGATGCTGGCGCGGAGGCCTTGGAATGATTACTTAATTGACAGATGTGAAGACGGGATCCTGTTTCTTGGTAATTGTAAGATTTACAATCGTTGGTTCGTAAACACTGATGTGCGCAGGCTTGGAAACTAGTGACGTCATGTGTTGCAATCACGTGACCCGTTAAAATGTGACCTGGATGGAGAATTCAAGATTTAATCACATGCAGATATTTCCTATCCATAGCATCACTCTGGCTAAGTATAAAACAAATGAACAACAATCCCACTGAGTGAGGCCTGTGCGACGTAGGAGTCTCATCTGCGGAAACTGAATTCAACATCTAAGTTTTACCTTGAGAAATTTTCTTAAATGTTGCCATTCTCTTGCATTCGGCTCTTGCAGGACCTTTGGTCATTCCATGTACCATGACTGCGCATGTCAGAACGATAAACCACTGCCAAAGTTTTGCTAACATTTCAATACCTGTAAAACCGGTTTTTTAATATTGTTTATAAACAAAAAGTGGCATGCTGAATATAGTATTGGCAAATGCACTGATGTGCATATATTATTTGTGTGTGTGTGTTTTTGTCTGAATATATCTTCGTGAGTGTTGATCTGTCTATATTAAAAGTAGACGTGTCCAGTTAGCATAGGTCTTTCCTTAAGGGGAACGAACGAGTCGAAACGAGGTACTTTATGCCAGCCCGTTGGTCAACTTTCAAGTCAGAGAACAAAAATTGCAAATATTAGTGTACGTATGTTCAGCTGTTACTTTAAAAACAAATTGACACTTTTGTGTTCGACTGCAGGAGGCCGGACGTCTGACGGACGAACTTTTAGACTACAAAGCTTTCATAAGAACAGCTATAATCCTTAAAGACCACATGTATCCAATATTGACAACAATTGCGGGCCAGCTAATTCAATCTTCAAGAAAAGAAAAAGTCATATGTTAAAAATAGATTTAAGGAAGGCTTTAATAAATTTGCTGATAAAATTACTCTTCGTGAAAAAGAAACGGAAAGAAAGACAGACAGAAAGTCAAAGAAAGAAAGAAAGATAGAAACAGAAAATCCCGCATACAACTGATCCAAATTTTTCTGTACATATTGGGACTTAAAAATCACCTATATATACAAACTTCTTCAAAGTAAAGAAAAATCAGTCGTTAGTGCCTGCAAAACAAAATCAGAAACTAGCAAGGTTCGACTGCAGAATGAGCTGCCAAAGTTAAAGAAAACTGCTAAACCAAACAAAACATTACTTTTTTAAATTCTGTATGCCTTATTAGATAGCAATGATATATACATCACCGTAGAAATACCAATCAGAGCAAATCAGAAATATTTAGTGGCACATACATTTACTTCTTACAGGGGTTAACAGAGAAACTGAGAAACAAAATACCATTATATTTCCATACCTTTTTCCTTCCTTTTATTCCAAGTCCATTAACTCAAAATCAACAACTAAACACTTTATGTTCTATCATTAATTTCAGCTGCTCAACTGTAAAGTGCATTGAAACGTTGTGAAATCCACCGCTATATCAGTACCTACTTATAACTGTAACAGAGTCATTGTCCGAAGATTTTGGTGTTTGATGCAAAGACTTAATTTAACACTTTCTACCTCCAACTGAATGGGAAATAATCATTCTTTCCAAAATGAATTTTGCAAGATCAAAGTAAAGTATTTCTCAGTGCAAATCCATTTGATCTATGACCATGTGAATCTACCCTGAGAGAATAGGTTACTTTTCTGATCCCTGCGCCGCAAACGACTTACGCCGCTTACTCGTAGGGTAGTATAAACCCTGTCTTATAATCTGTCCTTGTTTTACAAAGCGTTTCAAACTTTCAAAGAACAAATTCGAGTTATTTTTTCTGATGTGAGTCAGTGTTAAATTTGTGAGAACTTTCTTTAGTGCATGTAAAAAGATCTTTGTTGCATACGACTTTCATAGGACTTAATTACGGATTGTATCGGTACACTTTGTAAAACCTTACTGTAGAATATTTCAAATGTAGTCGGAATCTGAAGAATTAAACTGAAAGACAATACATATAACAAACGTAGTCCATATTATTACCTTAAATCTTTACAATACCATCTTTGCTGAAGAACGCCGGTAAAGTTGGTGACGAAGGCTAGTGTGAAAACACCTGGTTTTAGATTGGTTTTGAAATCATTTAGAGTTGCATGGTGTGTTTAAATTGATACAAGGTTCCTGAAATGGCAAAGTCATGCATGCAGCTGAAACATTTCGCAATAGACGAAGCATGCAATGGTTAGTTACCGACAATATTTTACACCACGCTGAATGGCTATTGTTTAAAATGGCGTGAACCAGGAGTCCTGCGTGAATTGATTTGGAATATATTATATAGAAAACGAGTGAATTCGTTACCACAGTAGGTAAGTGCGTTTGGTCACGTAGACAGCACACAGTTATTGTGAACTCATGCTGACACCATCAGCAAGTTGCGTTTGTAAGAAAAAGATAATACGTGGTGTACGTGTCTCTTCATGGAAAGCAGCTAGCGATGGCCGACGCTATATAACTTCCACACTCGTCTCTTCTCGAGTATATTAACCTCAAAGTGCTCTAAATATTAGATCGAATATTATAGGAGTATTTTTTGTGGCGTAGTCCGGCCCGGTCGCGCGAAATGCCGAAATGGAGCAGGCCCAGCAGTGCCAATTTGCTTTTGTAAAGTTTGCTTGTTTGTTTGTTTGTTTGTTTATTCAACCATTTTAGGTTTGTATACATATTTTAGTTAGTACAAATTTTATATAAGCTAAAATTGCGAGGAGATCTGACAAAAGCCCGGGGCCGTTATCAAAATTATCAAAGTCACCTCGTTACAAAGATATTACGCGACGCTATGGTTTTCTTAAACTGTTTCATACAGTAGCAAATATAAGTTCATAATCTTTGGCCAAAAATACAAGCTAAAAGCCCTTTTATGGGACTGATTCTATATTTTTGGTAATCAAAAAGTAAGCCTAATCATAGCTAATAGAGGCATGATTAATAATTGCAATCAGATCGAGCCAAGTGCACGTGAGATTTACCTGACACTCACTGAAGAAAAACTTGACTGGTTCTTTGTCTTCGCCGCCATGAAGTTTGCAGTCGAAGTCATGACTGCAAAAAGGTCAAAACTCCAAGATTACTCACCTTCACAGCAAACTTAGCCTTACATCTTCGTAGAAAATACTTCGTTCAAGGTATTTTCGTTGATTTATATCAGAGTTTCGTTTTAAATGGGTACTGAGAAAAATGCGTATATCGTTCCAAAAGCGCCCGCGCGCGAAAGATCGTCATATTTGTTTTGCTTCGCTTTTTAAACTGCTTTTGACTGAAAACTTTTGACTGTATCCCCAAATCAGACGAAAAATACAGAATAAAGCAACGTTTAAACTATGGTTTCCCTAAAAAATGTGCGTTCTCTTGAACAATTGATTTTTAGAAATCCTAGCCTAGTATTTTAGACCGCTGACCAAAGCTTTGTAACGATCGAGTCAAAAAAGTCGTCAAATGCCCGCCTGGATGGGCTTCGTTTCACGTCAAATTCACCACTATACGGAACAGCTCCTCGGTCAAATGCGACCCGGGGTGTGTCCGGGGGGGATGGGCGGTCTTGGAATTGACTGATACATAATCGTTACGTAGGGGTTGGGTTGTGCCTAAATTATACAGAATTGAATCAGATCAGTATCAAAAAGAAAATAATTGTTGCGAGCCTTTGGTGCGAGCCTTAGCGAGCAGCGACACTAATCTTGATCTTGCGTTGGGCTTCCTGTTTCCAAAATTAGCGTCTCAATTTTGAGGATTTCACCGGCTTTGTAGAGATGATTTTCGAAGCCTGCGCCACAATTTGAATAAACTTTCTGTTAGAAACGGCTAGTAGCTAAAACAAAGATTTTACGGTATCCTTTGGTACTGTCTTTGAACTACACAATGAGATCATAAAGCTTTTATAACATAGGTAATATATAACGCGCTGTGATTGGATGATAAGCGCGCGCGAGCGTGCGTCCAGAACTCGATGGACAGCACGCTGACGTCAATGTTTCCTTTTCTTACAGCGCGCGCCATGTATGGAGAACTTTGAAGGTCATCAGTATTTTTATTTAGGTTGAACGTGCGGCTTATTTCGTTTGTCTATGTTATAAAAGAACTACGCCTCGTGCGACTCTTACGCTTCTCTCGTGCTTAGCAGCCTCCTGCGTGCATCCATAACTCAATGTACGCACGCTGAGTGTTGACCATTTCTTCATTGGAAATAGATATTTCATGCCGGGCTTTCTGTGGTCAAGACGCGGCTGCGCCGCGCAAAAGCCCGCGAAATCTGGCGCATGCGCTTACCATATTGTGTCAGTGTGGTGGGCTTCCTGTGGATTTTAACGGCTATTTGGCTACTTAAATTATTCCTTCAAATTCACCGAAAACTTAGAAATATCCCTCAAGACTATGATAGAAATAAAGATTGACTGTTAAAAAGCGCTTCTGACGTATTTACTTTTGATTTGGGTACAGTTTAGGGTGGTTTTTGAGCGATCCTTTTTGACCACGCTCCAAGCGTAGAAACAATGACAACTGTTAAAATCCACAGGAAGCCCAACCAACAGTGTCTGTATGATAACATATCGTTAGCCTAGCCTCCTCCGCAGGCAACTCCTTTTATCTCTTTGGCTTCCTGTTGCAAAGACGAGAGACTGGGGGCGAGCCAAAAATGATGAGGGGGGAGGGGGCCAGGGGAAAAAAAAAACGAAAAAAAAAAAACATTTCTTGCCGGGGACCCAGTCCCCTCTCCTCAGCATAACAAAGGAAACCCAAGGGTAAAGAAAGCCCATGAGTTGCCTGCGGAGGAGGCTATCGTTAGCCTTCTGGAGAGTTCAGACATGAAAAATTGACCTAAACAAGGCACCGAATGTTTCGTCGTCAACTAAGAATTTCAGGTTTGACTTTTTGTAGACGTCTTGGAGTAGTGTTAGTATGTTGTGCTGCAGTAGTGTTTGCAGTAGTTCTCTTTGCCTCGTATTTTGATCGTAGTGACACAAAATGCTCCAATCCCGAAGACAAGCGTGGAAATGATATAAAGTTATTACGGACGAATAACTGCTGGGGTAAAACACTGGAGAAAAGATGGAAACGATTTTACAATGAATCCACATGTAAAGACAATCCTAATCGACGAGAGATTTTGAGGTTGTTGACTTTTTGGGTCGATTACTCGACTCGACATGATATCTCATATGCACTAATGTGGGGGACATTGCTTGGTTTGGTACGAGTTAATGATGTTCTGCCATGGGACCATGATATTGATATAATTGTAGACTACAAAGATATTACAAGATTAAAAGAGATTGTAGAGAAACCTGGCACATTTGACATTAATGATGGAAACGTCCACATCTTTATGTTACCAGAAGCACTTTCACAACACAACATATCAATGGACAATCGCACTCGACAATCGTGTACTGGCAAGGTTGGTATCTACTAGTAATAACAATAATAATAATAATAATAATATTGAATAATGTTATTTTAACACGATATATGATGAAAGTCCAGGGCTTGTGGGGTCGTGTATAAACTAAATAAATATCCCTATTTCACATGCAGATATGGCTTAGTAGTTTGGGGTAACAGACGAATCTACTAAGTATGGACGAATCAACTCTGCATCCTCTTTTTAATCTCAAGAAAAAAGGTTATTCGTCTGATAACCTTAATTAGTGATTACAGAGCTCATACAAGTCCATTACTAATGATTTAGTGATTAGAAATTCTAAAAATCAAAGATCTTGTTGATTTTCAAACTTCTATTTTTATGTCAGTATGACTATCACCATGGTAACCTTCCTGATGTATTTAAACTGTATTTCACCCATGTGAGACAAGTACAACACAAGATTTGCTTCTAAACAAAATTATGCACTTCCTCATGTAAGAACCAGTTATGGTAAATTTAACATAAGATTTGCTGGTGCAACATTATGGAATTCTCGAAAATAGAAAATAAAGCAAATTTCAAACATAAATTATTTTCTAATTTTATTAAGTCATATAGTCAATGATTTTATATTTATACCAACCATTGCCTGTTGTCATCATTATTATTATTTTTTCTTCATTCTTTATAAATATTTATTCTTTGTCCATTTTGTTAAATAACACTTAATATGTATTTGTATTATAAATTATTATAAGGATTCCTGTCTTTTTTGACCAATAATATATTAATGTAAGACAGCAGCTGATTGAGTATATATCAGTTATCTGTTAAATTAGCCTTGCCTTAAAATATGTCAATTATAATTTTTTTAAATTAATATTTGTAAAACCAGCATAATAAAAGAATCTTGAATCTTGAATCTTGGTAGATAGATAGAACGATAAAACGATAAAAATTCAATAAGTAAAGTTGCTTTTCCTAATAACTATTAGGCCCGAATCAACAAGTTTTGACTTGCGCCCTCGTTTGGTCGCCAACTTGCATCGACTTGCAACTACTTGCATCGACTTGCATAGACTTGCGAGCAATTTGATCGCAAGCTGATGCAAGTTTTGACTCGTTTTGAACGGTCACCATGCTAGACTTCGCAAGTTGTTTTTCTTGTTCTTTTAGTCCGAACTTCTACACATTGCCTCTCACAAATAATTCAAACAAAAACTGAACAAACTGATTTTCTTCTTTCCCTTCAGCTAGCTGATTTTTATTGACAGTTTTTTAAAAACTTGCGTTAACTTGCGTTGAGCGGTGTTCAAACGAAACGAGCAAGTCTCAAGTCAAGACCGTTGACTTGCGCCGTCTTGCGTTCTCGTTTGATCCGGGGTCTTAAATTTGCAATTATATCTAGGTCGTGCCTAGATGGGATCCTCGCAAACAAGGTTTAGTTATTATTTGTTTTTTAATTGGGCTTTCAATCTCACCTTGTTTTGTTCTCGTACTACGTTTCGACGCCATTCTGGTCGTCTTCATCAGGTTAAAAAACAAATAATCAACAACCAACTCACTGAGAAGAGTTTCAGAACCAATATTATAAGGTTCAGTTAGTTTTAGGGCTAGTTTAGGGCTAGTTTAGGGCTTTGTTTTTACAAAGTCTTCCCTAATACTAACCCTAAACAAGGGCGGATCCAGGGGGAGGATCACGGGGGTCAGGACCCCCCTGTGTTTATCAATGAATATGTCATGAATTTGCGACAGCAGTAATTTTTTTCTGTGAAAAGACTCTCTTTTAACATTCATTGAAATACCACTAAGCAATGCCAACCCTCTACCCATTCAGTTGTAAATATAATATTTTTGTTTCTAATAAAAAGTGTTAAAAAATCACTAGTCTAAGCAATTAATGTCATATTTTCAGCGAGTTTCAATGACCTAAGACCTTTTCGTTTGGGCTCCCTGTTTGTGAACGTCACGTGACCCCCACCTTTGAAAAATCCTGGATCCGCCCTTGCTAAACCTACCCCAAGGTACTTGAGTGTTTATTTCTACAAAGTCTTCCCAAATACTGACCCTAAACCTAACCAAACCTTGTTTGCGAGGATCCCATCTAGCCACGACCTTATATCTAGCGTAATATATAAATAGCGTAATATATAAATATTACATGGCCGCGCGAAGATATGGAGTTTATCTTCGAGTGGAAAGAAATATTTCACGAGTGAGTGCAGCGAACTATAACAATACATTCAACAAACTTCACAGTTCAGTGGAGTACCTTCACGCTAGGCGACCAGCACTTCTCGGAAGGTTTCATCCAATTGGTGGGCCACCCAAGAATCTAAGCAAAAGAAACTTTTGAAAACGGCAATGACAACAATAGATTTTTTTATTTTATCAAACCAATTTGCATTACGCACTAGGGGAAATACTTCCCTGCGTTACAGACTGAACTACACCCCGACCTACTGAACGAAGTTCGGCTGCGCTAGGAAGGTACATATATTGATTATATAACCGGGGAATCGGGATGCATTTTCTCTTCATTGAGATGGCTGTTCAATGTTTTCAGTGGCTATACATGCCTTCGAACTGAAAAAAATCTTACAACGGAACTGCACTTTCATGATATGCCAAAATGTACATTTTCAGCCCAACTCTCAAATTTTCTTGTCATCTCACATTCATTTATTCTTTCTTTGATCGCTCATTCAAACTTTCTTTCCTGTATCGGTGATATCATTCGGACACTTCCCTCCCTTGCTCAAACTAGCCTCCTTTTCAATTAGCCCCCATCCATGCAAATTCAATTTGAATAAGCATTTACAGTTTCTATGTTCATTTCTAGATTGTTGAAAAGATAGTAGACAAGTGTTCCTTCCAAGAACCTCTTGCACGTGTGTTGTTTGGCAGTAATTTTATAGATCTCTATCACTTTTACGATCGAGGACATCAGATTTTGTCCATACCAGAGGGAAAGCGCTTTCTTATGAACAAAGCAGATGTATTTCCTTTACAAAGGTGTTCTTTTATGGGAGTGGTCGGCCTGTGTCCAAGAAAGCCGCTGCTACTTTTAGAGGCCTGGTACGGGAAAGGCTTCCTGGACGGTAATAGCTACAAATGTAGAGATGGGATATGGCAAGACAAAGACGGAAAAGTTCATCCGAAATTTTCGGCTAGTAGTAGTAAAGGCGTTTATATTTATATGGCTTATATTCTTGTTATAGCACCTATTGCCATTGGTGTTATGATAAAATTATTGCGTGGTCAGTGCTTGGAATATTAGATCTAGGAAATGATAGATAAGTCTCACGCATTGAAGTTAGAAAATGAATGCATAGGTCATGACTCTCAGCCTAAATGGCTTTTTCATGGACGAAAACACCGATTAGTATTAACATGTATTAACCACTTTCATATCGTGAAGACTGGGTACGAGTCCCTTAAACTTTGACGATGGTAACAAAAAACTCATATAGTCAGAAAGAGCACATCGAGCTGTATATAATCCCGAGGTTTGATGTTAATCGGATATACATTGAAAGAGATACACAGTTCAAACATGCTAGATTTTACAAAGAAATGTATGGTTGTAGGGACAAATGTCCACAAACGTCCCTACAACCATAAATTTCTTTGTAAATTCTCACCATATTAGAACGGCTGTAAAACCGGTCAATATTGGACCAATTAACACCAAACTTCGGGATTATATACAGCTCGATGTGGTCTTTGTGACTATATGAGTTTTGTGTTACCATCGTCAAAATTTGAGGGACTCGTACCCAGTCTTCACGGTATGAAAGTGGCCAATGGGCGTAGCACTTAACTGTAGCAAATATTTCCTGGGTGAAAACGTTGCGCCAAAAATTATTGTCCTAAGGGTTGTTCCACGGAACGATTTTTATTACAACATCAGTATGTGTAGCTCTGGGGACAGCTCGTTTGTGCATTTTGGTTTTATTTTTTGGACTCTTTTAAATTTGAATCCCATGAAAAGAATTGGTTTTCTTTGGATGAAAACGATAAGTTTTTAGGTGAATTTGTGGGCATAGAGTTTACGAACAGTAAAACGAGAAGATACTTGTTGGTCATGTTTTAATATTTCGGTCGACAGGCTGCGGCCATCTTCAGATAACTGCTCGTAACATGTTGCCGTGACAAAGATTACGCAGAAAATCGTTCCGCGTACTATGTTACACGACACGCAACATTGTTGCGCGAAAAATCGTCGTTGCGATTCGTAACGTGTAACACCATCTTAGAGCAGATTTCGTATGAGTGTGAAACGGACCGTGCCGTGACCGTGTCAGTGCCGCGTTTTCTATAAAAGCATTCGAAATTCCTGCCGTAACCGTGCCGTGACCGTGCGGTGCCGTTTTCACAGTCATACGAAATCTACTCTAAGTTGCGGTGCATGCTAAAATCCCACGAAGCCGGTCTCTGTCAATTTCTCAAACGGCGTGGGTAACTTACGAGTACTCTCAAAGTAGCATACTGTATTTAAGAAAAATATGTTTGTTGCAAATATTTAATGAGAACTTGCTCAAAATAAACTTGACAAAATAGTGAACCTATCCATTTTTTCTTGCGTCTGTACGTACTCGATGCAAAGATGACGTCAAAATGTGGTGAGAACAAAAAAGTACGCCACAAGACGAATGTTTTGTTTCATATGTTCACTGAAACATTTCAACCAATCAGAGCACCTGTGCGATTTAATGACATCATCTATGCGTGTTCACACAAATCACACACGATTCTCGCGCATAATATACCAGTTATTAGGGGGGGGGACCATTAGAAACCTTGGAGGGGTGTGTTCCTTTTTTTTGGGGGGGGGGGGTTAAAACCTTTTTAGGCGCGAACATTTTTCTACCTATGTTTCTTTGCGGGGATTTTTTAGAACGATGTAGGAATATTTTTTGTGTGGTAGGGTACTTGCAGGAATATTTTTGGGAACATTTTTTCTTGGCAGGAATTTTTTTGGGGAATTGGTCAACCCCGTTTTGCGACAGCGTTTTTGTGGATTTGTAACTGGGTAGGCTATGCTGATAACATCGAATTGTTTTAATTGTTTTTTCTTAATTAAAATTCTTCGAGGATGAAGACAACCCGAAAAAGGTACTAAATCCTTTAAATGAAATTTTTTTCGAATCTTCCATCTGAAGATTAATTAATGTATCAAAGGCAATGGAAACACCTCTCCCTCCTGATTGTATCATTAAATGTTTGCAACATCAACCCTCTGACCCCTCTCTTGTAGTAACATGCAGTGCAACATGTGAGCAGGCGATGAGATTAGTGCAGTTTTAATAGGAGATTTGTGGGCTGTTTGTCGTTGAAGTGTGTCGGTGTTCGAAGAGCTAGCGCCGTTACTAGCGATTCAAATTTACTTGAGAGACTTCAAATCGTAAAATAAACCACACAAATGACACAAATGACTCATGTAAATATCATTCTTTACCCTCTGAGTATATTTCGAAATAAGAAGCATAAAAACAAGCTCTGGATCAGGGAATTTCTGTCACAAATAGAGCGATTTTGAAGCCACTACAGGTAACCCAACAATCTCGTTCCCAGAACCCTATCTTACGCATGCGCATTCGTTTATCGGTCGCTGACCAAGAGGAACGTAGGCTCTGGGTACGAGATTGGTTAATTGACAGTAGATCAAAACGCGGTTGCCTAGAGCGAAAAATAATAACGTACATTTTTGTGGCATTATCATTTAATAGCAGGGCTGTGCTCACATTGAGAGATTTAAGCCTTAGTTATCAGAAACTAAAGTTTCCATTGTTAAGTTTGAGCTCATTTTAAAATGATAAATATTAATAGCACTTTTATGAAATATTAAAGTGTTTCCCCTTCCGGTTTTTCAGCGTACAAACATTTTCCAAAGGTCTCCAATTTGAAGATTATTCGTTGAAAGATCGTCGCACCAGTAGGTATTACCAATGAAACCGATTGACACTGTACCAGTCCAGTACATCATTCGGTGATACGGTCTCCGACGTCTTAAGTACCCCCCATGTCCCCATCTGTCTACCATAGTTTTGCCACTTTTGAACTTCCCCCACTTGTCACAGTTGGCAGACAACGTTGAATTGTCGTCCGGTAAAACAACGTACGAACCACAAGCCTTTGCGAATGAAGAGGTGGAGTTAAGAAGGAACCTGTATAGAGAAAAGTAGAGAAAGGGTATGTAGAGTGTAATAAGTAACGTACTAATCTGGTGTTATAAATTCTTCTCACAGCGATTCAGAGGGTCGTTGAGAAATAACGAGTTGCTGTGGCCGTCAAATTTTCATATGCAGGACTTGAAAACGAGGCGCTCTTGCATATACTTCGCATAAAGAACTGGAAGCCGAGAAGAAACGACTTTTTTGCTCGGGCTTCCTGTGGAAGGTCTGAATGAGGAAATGAGGCCGTTAATTTTCAGCCATAAATTGCAACTCATGAGCATAGCAGATCAACGTTGTACCGCTGGACACAGCGTGTACAAAGGCGCGGCTTGTGACGGAGCTACTAGCTTTGACTGAGGTTCTATCAAATAAGTTAACTCAAAATGGAGATGAGAAAACTACCATTACAGAAAACTTTGACTATGCGAACTATTATCCGGAAACTACTAGTACTGATACTGAACATAGAGAATACTTCACGGAAAGTGCGCGCGTACGTTTTTATTGACGAGTTGTGAAGTATCATAAAACTTTTTATGATACAAAATAATGAGTGAATAAAAACCGTACAATTAAAGCACGTTCCATGGTGGTTTCTATTTATCATATGCATATCAAGATTTCTATAAATTTTAGTCATTTTGCTGTGAAAATGGTTTGCTTTTCCATTGTCCAGATCTTGATTTCAAAAAGCACAAACTGAACCGTACCCTACAAAACAAAATTTAAATTACAAACAGACGTCAAAACAAAACAAAAATAATATATATTTGTATCTAAAGTGAATTACAATGCAAAATCATAATTCTTTAATCTGTGTAACTTGGATTTTTTTTCTCATTGACAGACGTTTGTTTACAAAACGAGCGAAGACAATGCGAAAAATTTGAGTTCATCAAAGTATTTAAAGACCGAAACTTACGGTCAAATTCACGCCCGTTAAACATGCTTGGCGTTTAAAATGTCCCTCAAAACTTGAAAAAATTACCTTGAACTTGATTTATCAGTGTTTTTCTCCAAGCTTTTGAATAGAAGGGCTCAGTTAATTGGACTAAATTTCCACTGATTCAGTGACTCCGAATCTGCCGGCAGTGAATCCTCCTTCGCTCAGTTTTGCAGCACAGCATGATTTTGAAAATGTTTCCTATAGAGCTCTTCTTCTGCATGACATTGATGACTTTTGGGGTAAATAAGCTACTCTACTTGAATTTTTACTGAATAAATATTAAAAATTGAACTGCCAAGACTGAAAATCCTTCGATAAAATGTGCTGAGAGGAGCCAGGTTGAAGAAAAATTTTCATCAAAAATGAAGTCGCTTTTGATTGGACGTATATATCGTTTTTCTCACACGTGAAGAAAACGATACGCGCATTCTGATTGGCTGAGAACAATTAATGAATGAACATTTTTTCAAACTTACCTGACTGCATCAAAACCAAGGTCATTCAAGGCCGTCATCACGTGAACTGTACGCCCTACAGACTTTTTACGACACAAATAGCGTATCTGATTGAAACCCATCTCAGTCTCCATAAAGTTTAGTCCGGTTAGTGAAATGTACTCAGAAGAGTTCAGGTTTCCTACTTTACGATATCCATCGAGAAAAGTGACTGACGCATTGGGAAGTAAAGTGTCTGTAGCTAGAATCCTCTGTTTTACAAGTGTCCACCCTCCTATAGAAACAAGGTATATAACTCACTTATATGAACAGCTCATTGTTTGGGATGTTGGAGAATGTTAGGCTTAGTGACGGGTCAAATGCTTGCTAGCTCTAATCTGTGACCAAGGTATATACATGATGTGTGCGAGGCCTTGAGTCTCGGTATCACATCTGAAACATATGTATTGCTTGGTTGTAAGCTTGGCTTCAGTGTTCAAATGTTTGCTTGCTCTAACCTGTGACCAAGGTGGGTGGCATGGGTGGCATGGGTGGCGTACGCTGTTAACGCGTCGTCTTTCACCACTGTGGTCTAGCGGTCTAGGGTTGGCTGGTTCGAGCCCCGCTGTGACCAGATGTGAATTGAGTTTGTTTGATGTGTTGTTCTCTCCCTTGCCGCGAGGGTTTTTCTCCGGGTTCTCCGGTTTTCCTCCCTCCATAAAAATCAACATGTGAGTTGAGTGTTGTGTGCTAAAATAAGAAATGTAGTGGTAGTGAGTGTGAGGGGCAGCAGGTCCACATCAGCGAAAGCTGCCAGATATCCAACGTGCTTAAACAAATAAAGGATTATTACGCTATCCCAACCACTAACCCTAAACCTAACCCTAAACCTAACCAGTACGCCACGAAGGGATTTCGCTTGGCAGTTCTCTCTTTTTTTTGCTATTTACACTCTGAGAGGACGCTCTACACAACGATAGTGCTAGATTGGACAGATTATAATCTGACACGGGTTGAACCCATAGATCTAAATTTAGATCTATGGGTTCAACCCGTTTTAGTCTATGCGAAGACGGTGCTTCCTGAGTATTTTGTTTTGCGTTAACGAACGCATCTTTTTGAAATTTCAAACTTTCATAAATCCAGGGTATCACACTGATAAGGAAAGTGGTATTTCCAATACACCAAACAAACACCCCTAAACCATCAAAACAGTTTTCGTGTCTACAAACAAAAACAGGGCCGGTTTCCGTAGTTACGCGTGCAATAGAGTGTAATGTCAAGAAAGGAGAAATAGCAGTCCTTACGTACCTCCATCTGTTGTCATGTCACAATACACGGGGAAGGGACTCCCAGACCTCGTTGGATCGATCCAATATTCACCGTCACCGTTATCCTTTCTATAGGCCTTGATGTAGAAACAAGATCTTCCTGGAAACGCAGTGGATGAGCCGTTTTGTCCTGTTTGTTTAAAATAGAAGGTTTCCTTAATTTGAAGGTGTAAGATATCAAGCAAAAGGCATGTTCGATACCTACCTATCCATATCTCACAGTGTTGTCCTGCATAACTCTCGTCACATTTACACTCATAGTCGTTAGTACGTCCATCTAAACTACAAGTTCCTCCATTTTGACAAGGATTGGGTGCACAGGTAGGGAAAACCTAACAACGAAAATTGCTATAAGTACTTAAAGTTCCAGTTTTCTGTTCATCTGTACTCTAATAGATGCATAGATAACGTCAAAATGCATGGAGAAAATTGTAAAAACCAGAAAGTAACAGTAGCGGATTCAAAGGGGAGTTCCGTTTCTTAAACCCAACTGTGTGTGTGTTGGGGGGGGGGGGGGGGGGGGGGGGAGTCCGTGGACGCCTTCGACCCACCTTTGATCCGCTACTGAGTAAGCCACAAGACAAAATCGAGGGGCGTGACTATTTCTCAACACATTTTGAAGTCATCTGTGCATCGATTAGAGTACAGACGCAGGAAAAAAGGAAACTAGTTGTTTCATATAGTATTTATTAAAGTACTTCAGCCAATCAGAAGGCGTGTGATTTTCTTTGATGTTGCATGGTTCTCGACCAATCAGCTCGTGCATAATATACTCACAATGAAAGAAGAGCGGTTCTCTGACATTCTCCCCTCTTCCAGTCATTCAAAAAAAAAAGCTAACATCTTCATGTTATTTTGTCAAATCGAATATTTTCTCACTAATCCGGTACTTACGTAATCATCAGCGTCATAATACGAGTATCCTGCCTTAATGACGTAATCTGATGCTGGCGCGGAGGCCTTGGAATGACTACTTAATTGACAGATGTGAAGAGAGGATCCTGTTTCTTGGTAATTGTAAGATTTACAACCGTTGGTTCGTAAACATTGATGTGCGCAGTCGCGAAAATTAGCAACGTAATGCGTTGCCATCACGTGATCCGTTAAAACATGACCTAGATGGAGAATTAAGATTTAACGATATGGATAGTAAAACAAAAGAACAACAACAAACCCGGCGACCATGACATCGTCTTATTTGAGTCAGAGTGAGGCCTGTGCGGCGAAGGAGTCACCTCTGTAAAGTCTGAATATCAGAATTTTACCTTGAGAAATTTTCTTAAATGTTGCCATTCTCTTGAATTCTCCTCTTACAGGACCTTTGGTCATTCCATGCGCCATAATTGCGCATGTCAGAACGATAAACCAGTGCCAGAGGTTTGCCAACATTTCCAGTACCTGTAAAACCGGTTTGCATAGATTGGTTATGAAGGAAACGAGACATGTTAACATAATGTGAGTAAACTTTTTTCGTGTTTTTACCTTTGAATCTTGGTTGTATGAGATTTCTATCTGTCTTTTTGAAATGTAGAGCGTCTCTTTGAAATGTAGAGCGTCTCAATGCATAGCTCTTTCCTTAGTAGAACGAATTAAGCTAACGAGTCAAAACAAGGTACTTGGGTCAACCCGTTGGTCTTTCAAGTAGAACGAAGATTTCTGGCAAATATATATGGTAAATAAACCCCTTCTGGCAGTTGGTATATGGAAGGATAATGTCCGAATCGCGAGCATTAGAGATGATCCGACAATTAAACATTTGGCCGTGAAGCGATCAATTTTCTACTTTTTAATTTGTTAAAGCAGTAAAGAAAACTCTGGGCAAAACCCATTCGAGTGCCTTTGACATGCAATGTAATTGGCTCTAACAAATCTTATTTGTCTCTGATTGGATGTTTGTCTCGGAAGCTTATATTTTAGCTGTTATGAATACTGTTTGCTCACTGCAAACACACTCATTTCTCTAAAAGGCATGGATTTTTGGCTGGACAGAAACCAAAATGACATCAAAACATATTGGATTTTCAGAGTCTAGCATTTGAAAAACAATTAAGTGAAATTAATTCGAAGTTTGCTGAAGAACGGTAAAGTTTGATGAAGATGGGTTTTTGTGAAAACAGCTGATTTTAAATTGATTTTTGAATCATTTCAAATGAAAAGTAATATAAACAACAAATGTTTTAGAGCCGCATAGTGTTTAAGCTGAAATAAGGCTCCCGCATGGCAAAGTCAACTGAAACATTTCTCATTAGGCGAAACAATGAATTACTGACGATATCCTTTTAAGCGCGTTGAATGGCTGTTGATTTAGGGAAATGGAACTAGTTAACTCTTCAGTTGGAATACTAGCTTAATATAGCAAACGAATGAATTCATTACCAAGTTGCCAAGTGCTTTCCATCAGTGAAATAGGGCCGCAACGAAGCCTAAAAGGGAGCTTAAGCACGACGGATGTTTTCGTCAACACGGACGTCACGTGTACGTTTTTGATCGTGCGCGCCGTCATAGATGAGGTTCCCGTTCTCGCTAGAACTTCGAGGCTTTCTCACGTTTTAGATTTCATCTATGACGTACGGACGCGCTTGACGTCCGTGTTGACAAAAACGTCTGGTTTATGGTTAAGCTCCCAAATATCAACAGTACTTTGCCGTTTGTAACATTCACATGTTCAGCATCCCATCATCGATCGCTAACAACGTACTTTCTTGGATTTTATTTTAACTTTACAACTGAGGTATCATTGAATAATGTTTGGAACATCAGCACCTCTTGTGGTAACATATTCAGTACCAGACAAGATAGTTAAACCTAACCGTTGTAAACGGAGGTTATATAGCTAGAATGTAATTTGGTGCTTCTCCACAAGGAGAAGTTTTTTAAAAGTTACCTCATACAGTTCTGTACAGTCTTCGTTAATACCGAGACAGCGTGTTGTCCGAATTCGAATTAGTGTACGCAAAAAGTGAGTTTATTGTGACCATAAAGACCTGTAAGTGTGTCTACTTGTTCAAAATCTCCAGCTTAAAGCGGATTATTCGTTGACAAGTCGTCAATAGAAATGTGTTAAGTTTGAGCTAAGTGATAACCATGTCTCAGTGTTAATGTGACCGAAACGTACCTCTAGTATTTCAAGGCTTGGCTTTGGCCTGATTTGCCTCAAATATATGTTTTATGATTATCACGTCTTATTCATCACGGAAATCTCGTTGTTTTGGTAATTTTTACTGAATATCCCTGAACTAAGAGTTTTTCATGCACGTTGGCTTTTGTCAGTGTCACGTGACAAGCTTGGTCAAATTTTTGATTGGAGAATTTCGATTAAAAATGGGGTACACAACTATATATCGATCTTTCCGATTTTCGTGAACATGGTGAATAGTATGTTTTCTTGTTTCTCTCATAGAGGGCTTTACAAATTAAACTTTTCCGTTCGGAAACGTAGTTCATATAAAGAGTTATTTTAGAACTAAAATAATTTAATTTCCATATATCTTTTTCTCAAATGTCTTCTTTTTCAATTCGACATCGATAAACAACATTCAAAGACTAATTCATATATGTGCCCTAAGTAACTAAAAACCGATGTGAATTTCATCGTGATAAAATAATGCGTTGTACTCCCCGTTTTCAAAAAAATAAAACATTTTTACTGTCTAAATAGTCTAGTCTCCTTCGCAGCCGTTTTTAGTCTGATTCGCGTGGCGTGACGAGACTAAAAACGGCTGCGAAGGAGACTATCTAAAGTCACGCGACAAAGAAAATGCAAAACCATTGGTTTCAATCTGTACACATGAGGATCTATACATCTCCCATAAAAAATGGACGTAATATCTCTAAAATCAACAGAGATATTAAGAAACAAAATACTAGCTGGTTGGCAGAAAATCCAAGCGTTAATATCCTTGAATATACCACTTTATGAAATATTAAAGTGTTTCCCCTTCCGGTTTTTCATCGTACAAAAATTTTCCAACAGTCTCCGATTTGAAGATTATTCGTTGAAAGATCGTCGCACAAGTAGATATTACCAAGGAAACCGATTGACACTGTACCAGCCCAGTGCATCATTCGGTGATACGGTCTCCGGCGTCCTGAGTACGCAAAATGTCCCCATCTGTTTACCATAGTGGTACCATTTGCCAACTTCCCCCACTTGGCGCAGTTGGCAGACAACGTTGAATTGTCGTCCGGTAAAACAACGTACGAACCACAAGCCTTTGCAAATGAAGAGGTGGAGTTAACAAAGAACCTGCATAGAAAGAAGCAGAAAAAAGGGTATGTACAGTGCAATAAGTAACATACTAACCTCAATGGTGTTATTAATTCTTTTTTGCAGCGATTCAAAGGGCCGTTGAAAAATAATGACTATTTCCGAGTTGCAGTGACAACTTTTCGCAAGCAAGAAATCGAGGCCGTCTTTGCATCTACTCGGACTTATTTCAAAGCCTGCAGTGTGTAATTGCAGAAATTAAGAGTAGTTATAGATTTCGTATGACTGTGAAAGCGGCACCGCTCGGTCAAAGCAGAAATTGTTATGTTTTTATAGACATCACGGCAATGATACGGTCACGGCAAGGCGCGGTCCGTTTCACACTCATACGAAATCTGCTCTATTTCGTGGTCAAAGGGTATCAAAAAAATATATTAGTAACTTTCGTTCGTTTTCCAAACAAATATTGTAAATAGAAAATGCAGTACCAGTTATATTTAAAGCGAAAGTATTGCCCTTGCCACATTTTTCAAATTAACTTACCTGACTGCCTCAAAGCCAAGGTCATTCAAGGCCGTCATCACGTGAACTGTACGCCCTACAGACTTTTTACGACACAAATAGCGTATCTGATTGAAAACCATCTCAGTCTTCATTAAGTTTAGTCCGGTTGGTGAAATGTACTCATTATCTGTGAGACTCCCTACTTTACGATATCCATCGAGAAAAGTGACTGACGTATTGGGAAGTAAAGTGTCTGTAGCTAGAATCCTCTGTTTTACAAGTGTCCACCCTCCTATAGAAACAAAGTATATAACTCACTTATATGAACAGCTTATTGTTTGGGATGTTGGAGAATGTTAGCTTAGTGACGGGTCACGATCAAATGCTTGCTCTCTAGCTGCAGCTGAGAATCCTTTGGTCAGAAAAACTAACTCTCATACCGGCCGGTGTATCGAATCATTCTCGGTGGATTAAAAGATTGATATGAAGTTCACACGATCCAAAATGTCTGAAATTTTACATCATGAAACCTCGTAGTCTACTTTATCAGAATTTATCGTAGGAGAATGTTACTTCCATATGTCCATTGTACTTACAAATAATTTGTTTATCTAGGCAGTCGTTGAAATTTGCTTTGGTGGCAGAGGTGTTCCTATCGAACCCAACGATGAACAGCCGTTTGCCTAGAGACATCCCCTCCCTCCTGGTTCTACAGTTCTCAGGATGGTATTAGCAGTCGGGTTCTGCTATAATGAAGGACGCGTTACCATATGGTGGCAGAGGTGTTCCTATCGAGCCCAACGATGAACAGCCGTTTGCCTAGAGACATCCCCTCCCTCCTGGTTCTACAGTTCTCAGGATGGTATTAGCAGTCGGGTTCTGCTATAATGAAGGACGCGTTACCATATGGTGGCAGAGGTGTTCCTATCGAGCCCAACGATGAACAGCCGTTTGCCTAGAGACATCCCCTCCCTCCTGGTTCTACAGTTCTCAGGATGGTATTAGCAGTCGGGTTCTGCTATAATGAAGGGACGGGATACAATATGGTGGCAGAGGTGATCCTATCGAACCCCTTTGATATCTTGAATGGGAGATCTAGAGTGAGTCTTGATTTTTCTCGTCTTCTTTACAGTATTTCCCAATTAAGTTCTTGAAGCAACTTCTTAGCCCCTAAACTATCAATACAGTTCTCGTGTCTACAAACACAAACAGGGCGCCGGTTTCTATAGTTACGCGTATGGGGGGGAAGGTTATTTCAAGAAAGCCGGGAAAGATGACAGGCCTTACCTCCATCTGTTGTCATATCACAATACACGAGGAAGGGACTCCCAGACCTCGTTGGATCGAGCCAATATTCACCGTCACCATTATCCATGTTATAGGTCTTGATGTAGAAACAAGATCTTCCTGGAAACTCAGTGGACGAGCCGTTTTGTCCTGTTTATTTAAAATAAAAAGGTTTCATGTGAAGGTCTAGGATATCAAGCAAAGGGCATGTTCGATACCTACCTATCCATATCTCACAGTGTTGTCCAGTATAACTCTCGTTACAGATAGTTCCTCCATTTTGACCAGGATTAGATACAAAGGTAGGGAAAACCTAACAACGAGAAATTGCTGTACGTATAGGTAAATAGATTTAATTTTTCCGTGCGTCTGTACTCTAATAGATGCATAGATGACGTCAAAATATGGTGAAAATTGTGAGCCACTCTTAACGATTATTTCAGTCCAAATCGATCAAATACCCTACCAAGTTAAGTCTTCCAAGTCAAACATTTTCTAAACAAGCATGGAGACCCCCCATGTTTTTTATTCTGTCACATTACTAACTGAAAAGTAAAGTTTCAGCCAATTTTCATTGTGAGAAGAATTACTAATGAATCACCTTAATTTAGCGAGAACGGCCGACCTCCCATGACATCTTCATGTTATTTCATGTCAAATCGAATATTATCTCACTAATCCGGTACTTACGTAATCATCAGCGTCATAATACGAGTATCCTGCCTTAATGACGTAATCTGATGCTGGCGCGGGTGCCTTGGAATGATTACTTAATTGACAGATGTGAAGACGGGATCCTGTTTCTTGGTAATTGTACGATTTACAGCCGTTTGTTCGTAAACACTGATGTGCGCAGGCTTGGAAACTAGTGACGTCATGTGTTGCAATCACGTGACCCGTTAAAATGTGACCTAGATGGAGAATTCAAGATTTAATCATATTTTAATCATATATATGTTTAAGTAAGGAGCCTACTTGGTGAAATCTGAATTCAATATGTAAGTTACCTTGAGAGATTTTCTTAAATGTTGCCGTTCTATTGCATTCTCCCCTTGCTGGACCTTTTGCCAGGCCATGCACCACAACTGCGCATGTCAGAACGATAAACCACTGCCAAAGTTTTGCCAACATTTTAGTACCTGTAAAACCGTTTGTTAAATATTTTTATACGAAACGCGATATAGTAACAGCCATGCATTTCATGTGTAATGGTTTTCTGTGTTTTTACGTCTAAATATATCTATGGGGTGTCATGGGTGGCGTAGTGTTTAAGCCACTCGCGTCTCGCCGCTGTGGTCCAGTGTTCGAGTCCCAGTTCGGACGCTGGATCATATGTGAGTTTGAGTTTCTTTGATGTGTTGTTCTCTACCATGCCACGAGGGTTTTTTTCTCCGGGTTCTCCGGTTTTTCCTTCCTCAGCAAAAATCAACATGTGAGTTTTTTTAATTGTATGCAAAGTATATCGAATGTAGGGGTAGCGAGTGTGCGAATGAGTCTCGGAGATATGAACAGAAATGCTACTCAGAAAATCCGAGGATAAATAAAGAATATATATTTTTTAATCTTGGAGAGGGACGGTGTCATGATATGTCACAGCCTCGCTGTCACGAAACACTATAGGATATCATATGTACAGTGACCTTGAGCATGAATCGACACCAACATTGTAAAACCTCTAGATCATTCATCTTAGTACATAGAAATAAAGAACGCGAATCAAAGAATCATTACATGGTGCCAGAAGTGGTAGTACTTATCCACAACAATTGGTAAGTGTATTTTCATCTGAATACACCGTATTCAAGTAAACAACTCAAAACATGGCCGCCGCTGGGTTTACACCGCCCACCATGAATTGGCAAGCCAGTGATATCAACGAAGAGCTCGCTACATTTAAGCAATATTGCAATCTCGTTTTCCACGGCCCCTTCTTAAAGAAGAATAATAGCGAGAAATCGTCATATATCCTGTTATGGATAGGCCGCCAAGGCGTAGACATATACAATGGATTCACTTGGGATAATGAGGACGATAAAACAAAACCCTCAGCTATCTGGTCTAAATTCGAAAAACACTTAGCACCAAGAACAAATTTTAGACTAGCCCGGTATCAGTTACAGCAGCTTAAGCAAACTAATGAGGAAACTGTTGACGATTTTATGACAAAATGCCGCAATCAGGCAGCAAAATGCAAGTTCCGCGATCAGCGCGAGATCGATGAGCGCTTAATCGAGCAACTGATCGTCGGGACAAAACACAAAAAAGCACAAGAAAGAATTCTAGAACACGGAGATGAGCTAACCCTTGATAAAGCTCTAGAGTATGCGCGAACATATGAAGCAACAATAGCGCATGTGGCCCAACTAAACAATCCAGACACACATGTCAATGCCATCGGAAAATCCGAAACTCCGAAACGGAAATGTGGAAATTAATTGCGGGAGAACGCACGAAATCAGAAAATGCCCCGCTTATGGATCAATATGCAATTTCTGCTCCAAACCAAATCATTGGAGCAATGTCTGCCGCCAGAAAGCTAATTCAAATAACTTTGTAGAAGCTAATCAATCACGAAGCACCAAAGTCCCCCAAGGTCAAATAACTGACCCCCAACCTCGTCGGCGCAATAGACACACTACAAGCAGGAAACGAATTGAGCGACGAATTCGAGATGCTGCATTTTGAATCCATAACAGTAGATAGCATAACCCCCGAAACAACTAGAGATGAAGCACTAGTTACCCTAGACTTATCTCTACCTCACAAAACTAACCCTCGAATACAGTTAAAGGCGAAACTTGACACCGGCGCACAAGCCAACATCCTGCCAATTAGATTATACAGGGAGATGTTCCCACAGAACATCAGTTCAGATGGTCAGCCTAAACACAAAGCTCTAAAAGCATCCAAGACAGTACTAACAGCATATGGGGGGTCAAGAATCAATCAATTTGGTACTTGCGAAATAGAATGCAAACACGAAGGCTATACAACTAAAGCCCTTTTTTACGTGACAGACGCGCCAGGCCGCGCCATAATCGGATTACCAACGGCACTGACACTTAAGCTAATTACTTTGAACTGTTCTGTAGAGCAACATGCACAGAATGAAGCCGCGACGCACAATAAAACAACCAGCTCTGACCCCATAACAACCAAAGAAAAATTGGTCCAACAATTCCCAGAATGCTTCGACGGAATAGGAAAATTCGAAGGGCAATATCATATCACTTTAGATCCAAATATACCCCCAGTCATACACGCACCTCGGCGAGTGCCAATCAGCATGAAGGATGATATCAAACGGGAACTTGACGAAATGATCAGTCAAGGTATTATCGCAAAAGTAAGAGAGGGAGAACCAACTTCATGGGTAAACAGCCTTGTATACAGACGAAAACCCAACGGCAGACTAAGAATATGTTTGGACCCCAAAGATCTGAATGCTGCGATAAAAAGAGACCACCACGTGACGCCGACACTAGAGGAAATCCTCCCAAAACTCAGCGGAGCAAAGCATTTCTCAATCTTAGACGCCAAGTGTGGCTATTGGAACGTCGTCCTCGACAACGATTCAAGTTACTTAACCACTTTCAATTCACCCTTTGGGAGATATCGATTCTTACGCATGCCCTTTGGATTAAAGATGTCTCAAGACGTATTTCAGTCGAAAATCGACCAAACATTCGAAGGCTGTTCTGGTGTTACTGGCATAGCAGACGACATAGTAGTTTCCGGAACAACAGAAGAAGAACACAACAGAAACCTCCACGGAATGATCATGAGATGCCAGGCAACCGGCCTCAAGCTCAACCCAGATAAGTGTTATATCAACCAAGATAAGATCAAATTCTATGGGATAATTTGCAGCGGGGACGGCATTCAACCTGATCCAGCGAAAGTCTCGGCACTAAAGCAGATGAAAGAGCCAACTGATCAGAAAGAATTACAGACCTTCCTTGGCCTAGCCACTTATATGTCACCCTTCATTGCCAACCTAAGCATTCTCACAGCACCATTAAGAGAGCTGCTCAAGGAAGGTACAACCTTCCAGTGGAACGCTAACTATCAAACAGCATTCAACCAGATCAAGGAGTCTATTAGCGAGAAAGTGACACTTACCTACTTCAACGACAACAAAGAGGTAACCTTGCAAGTAGACGCCTCTATGAAAGGCCTCGGGGCTGCCCTATTGCAAGAAGGTAAGCCCGTAGCATTCGCAAGCAAGTCATTGACGGACGCAGAAACGAGATATGCAAATATCGAAAGAGAGCTGTTAGCAGTGGTGTATGGATGTGAGCGTTTTCATAACTACCTATTTGGTCGCCCTTTCACTGTACTAACCGACCATAAGCCACTTGAAAGCATTCACCTCAAACACCTAACCTCAGCACCGCCACGGCTTCAGAGGATGCTGCTCAGGCTACAACCATACGACATAAAGATCCGTTATCTACCTGGAAAGGAAATGTTGCTAGCCGACGCATTATCTCGTCTATCACCTGAGGAGAAATTCCAAATAGAAAACGAGGAGATACAAGTCCACGAGATTTACACCCAGTTTAGCAATGGAATGATCGAGAAAATCAGGTCCAGCACAACCGCTGACGAAGAGTTGTCGTGTCTGAAACACACTGTGTATGAAGGATGGCCAGAAACTATAAAAGAAGTCTCTAAACTGCTAAAACCATACTGGTCCTTCAGGGATGAAATTACTATCGACGACGGCATACTTACCAAGGGACAAAGAATAATCATCCCAGCCGTACTACAGAAAGAGATATTGGCAAAACTCCATGCCAGTCATCAAGGCGCTGAGAAGACTAAACTCCGAGCACGAACTTCCGTATACTGGAGAAATATGAACGACGACATCGACAAGATCACCGCAACATGTCAAACATGTCAAACATATCAACCCAGCAATGCAAAACAGCCACTAATTCCCACAGAGGTTCCACCGCGGCCATGGCACACTATCGCCACAGACCTGTTTTGCATAGATAACTCAGAGTACCTGTTGATATCCGATTACTATTCAAAGTACCCATTCGTAAGAAAGATCCCTAAGGGCCAAAGCAACAGCAGAACTGTGATCGAAATTATGAAGCAAATATTCAGTGAACAAGGCATCCCCAAAATAGTGAGATCAGACAATGGCCCTCACTACAGTAGTGCAAACTTCCAAGAGCTTGCCAAGAATTATGGTTTCGAACACGTAACAAGTTCACCACGTTACCCTCAGGCAAATGGATTCATTGAAAACCAAGTCAAGACAGTAAAGGCAACGCTTCTCAAGACCAGGCACACGGGCGAAGACCCATGCATGGCCCTACTGTGCTTGCGTACGACTCCAATTGATAACAAACTACCGTCACCCTCAGAATTGCTTCTTGGTCGAAAGATACAGGGAAACCTTCCGTCCCTCATAACCAGAGGAGACAATGACGATGTAGTTGAAAGGCTCAAAGAACGGCAAGACCTTCAAAAATTCTACTTTGACCAAAACACCAGAGTTCTCCCTGACCTCCTACCAGGGCAAAGCATCAACATTCAAAACCCATCGACAAGGAGGTGGGAGCCGGCATCAATCAAGGAAAAGCTAGAACTCCCAAGGTCCTACACTGTCGTTACCTCATCAGGAGGAGAACTTCGCCGTAACAGATCACATATCCGTGAAACAACATCATCACCTCCAAAACAGTCACAACCAATGACGATAAGCAAATCACCAGAAGACTGCAGTTCAGCTAAGGACACACAGCCAACCACTCCACCAGGAACAAAGGTCACCCGAAGTGGAAGGATCGTGCAGCCACCCGACAGATTTGTGTAACCGCAGAGTACACGATGAAGAGTGAAACAAACATTAAAAAAAAAAAAAAAAAAAAAGAGAGAGAAAGAGAGAGAGACAACACGGCTAAGAAGAACGAACATAATAAGTTGCATGCATAGGCAACAGTCTTAGCCTAAGTTACTGTTAAGGAATGTGATTACTTTAAGATATATAATTGATTATGTAATTTATATATTTAGAGAAAGAGGGATGTCATGATATGTCACAGCCTCGCTGTCACGAAACACTATAGGATATCATATGTACAGTGACCTTGAGCATGAATCGACACCAACATTGTAAAACCTCTAGATCATTCATCTTAGTACATAGAAATAAAGAACGCGAATCAAAGAATCATTACAGACGGTCTGTTGTTTTAAAGTAGATGTCATTGCATAGGTCTTCCCTTAAGTAGAAGGGCGAGTCGAAACGAGGTAGTTAATGCCAACCCCGCGTTGGCGAATAGTAGTATATGCAACACTTTTGTTTCCACCTGCATGAGGCCGGTCTGACGTACTTTCGGCAGACCACAAAACTTTCATAAGATTATCGTTAATCCTTGAAGACTTCATGCATCTTCGGCTATCATTGGCCGAAGATTTTTGTGTTTGACACAAATTGTTTTTATTTTTTCATTTCCATCCCTCAATTTCTATCTTTAACTGAATAATCATACGTTCCAAAATCTGAAACTCAATGACTTTCTTGACCCAAGCAATTCAAAGTATTTCTCATGCAATTCCATGAGTTTTCCAAGCATTTCAATGACCGGTGTGAATCCTGTTTAACACCCTGCCCTTGTTTTACAAAGCTTTCAAAGGCACTATCCTTTGAATGAGTAATTTCTGATGTGAGTGTTAAATTTGTGAGGATTTTCTTTAGTGTAAAAGATTAGTTGTTGCATACGACTTTCATAGGACATTTGGGATAATTGTATCGGAGCACTTTGTGAAACGTTCTCCTAGGAAATTTCAAAAATGTAGAGGAAAATCATATGAAGAAGCTGAGATCGATGCGAAAGACAATACAAATATAAATGAAAGTAGTCCAAATTCTTACCTTTACTGTTTATAATACCATCTTTGCCGCTGAAGAATCAGTTGGTGTTGATGGATTAGCATCGAGTAGAAACACGTACCAAATTTAAATTAGTATTGAAATCATTTCAAATGAAAATAATATAAATAATTCATGTCAGTTGGATGGTGCGTTTAAGTTGAAATATGCTCCCACAATGGTAAAGTCAACTGAAACACTTCTCAATAGGCGAAGACGAAACAATCAGATTTACTGACAATATTCTTACACCGCGCTGAATGGCTATTGTTTTAGGGAAATAGAGTGAAAACTGATTTGGAATTCTTTACATGAAAACGAATGAATTTGTTACAACAGTTAGTAAGCCAAGTGGGCTCGATCAATGGATTCATACACAAAACAACGAACAGCAAGTCATGCTGACACAGCATTCGGACACAAGCTGCGTTCTTATATTAAAGAAGAAGAATAGTATGTGAAGTTTCAGGCAGCTGGCGATAATAACAATAATAATTTATTACTTCTACAGCGCTATTTACAATGTCAGATCAATAGCGCTTGACCATGGCCGACGCTAACTTTTCTGTCGTCTTTTCTCTTCGGCTTCATGTGCTTGTTTTTAACGGATGGGTTTCCTGTGCTTGGACCTAGTCCTTCTCAGGTGGTCAACAAAGGAATCCCAAAAGAAGAAGAAAAATTGCCTGGGAAGAAGACTACAATGGCATCCATATCTTCCTTTTATTTATCTGACGTGACATAACGGAAGACGAAGTTGGTTACGTTTAATTATATTGCGCTACAATTATCTGTGTGATACGCGACTGAACTCGCGACGTCATGCGTAATTAACTCCGAAGGATTGGCTTCATATTTTGGACGGGATGATCGTCGTACCCCTGGTGTCATACTCTTTTACAGGTCAAAATCACGGAATTTTGTGACTTCCAGGGTACTTACGGTCAGACGCTGGTACGTTTGCAGAAATTTGTACCATGTCGAGATGTTTTTTAGTATCTTTTATGGATAAATAGCTTGATCGACGTCAATTTTGGTATCTTTTAGGGATGAAAATGAAAATCTCCGAAGATCATTTAAAATACGTCGAAGTCCCCTGAAGGGAGTTTATTGTACACGTACGTGATTTATATCACTTATAGGATTTTGGGGATTACGTGTGAGTGTTCTTTAGACCATAGAGTGCTATATTCAAAGTAAGCAACCATGAGCAACCTTAGGGTGTGCTATGCATGATGGTGCCTAGCTGACGTGCCGCGCGCGTGGCGCGGTTTTGGCGGGAAAACATCTGTGTGTTACTCATCTGTTCACATTCATGTGTTCGGCATCCCATCATCGTCTTATCGTCACTTTCTTTATTCACACTTTGAATTTTATTTTCACTTTGTTTATTTTTTACTTTATTGTTAAACAATTACAACGTCAACCCTCGTGGCCTACTCTTGTGATAGCATATGCAGTATCACACAAAATAGTTAAACAAGTGCTCTCTTAGTATTATGTTTGTGCGTCTCCTGGTGCGTCCTAATTGATAAAACCATGCATCCATAGGTTGAATTGGCTCATCCAATACGCCGTAGTTCAACGTAGCGGGCTATAGCTCGGCTGTGTGGGCTGGTTCCAGCATTCCTGCGAAACACACAAAACTTTGAACTTGCAATTACATGAGAAAACGGACAGCCCACGCTGAGCTAGTCGGTCGCTTCTTATCATATTATTATTGCTCTCTATTTCAGTGACATGTGATTTTCTCTTACATCATCTTAAAGACCCAGTTTTGACCATTATGCTTTGCGCGCGTTTGTTTTGGTTTGCACAAGAACGAGGCACCTAATCGCGGGTTGTGTCCCATGTGCGAACTCACTGAACTAGAAATTGTATTGAAATTGTACAAAAAAAATTAATCCTGTAAATGGAAGCCTCAACATCTCGTGAAAATACTGTGGCTGTGAATGCATATGGTTCATTTTTGGACTCAAATGATGTAGATAGTGGGTCAGGCGAAAGTTCAACTGACAACGAGACGACAATCGAGGTACGTAATAATCCAGGTTCCTGTGTTTATTTTCACTAAAAACAGCTTCTTTTGTGCTTTTTATGACAGTTTTTGTTTCAACCTATCTTTTCCAGGATCGCGAGTACTGCGAATGCAAGGGAAAGTGTTTTAGAAAGAAGGGCAAAGGTGCTTGTAAATGCCGCGCGAACGGCTTGGAGTGTCATGAAAGCTGCTCGTGTAACAAAACAAAATGTCGAAATAAGGTAAATTTTTAAGTATAAGTGGCCAACTTTCTTTGTATTGAAATTAATTCCAATTCAATTACTATTTTAGAGTGAACCCGAAGGCGAAGTACCAAGGAGAGAAGTTGTTCCGGATGGCGACGTGGCTTTCCAGCAAGAAAGACAACAATCTCAAGCGGAGATCCAGGTACGCACAGCACTGCACTGACCAAAAAAATATTCAAAGTGTTGAACATTTCCAAGAGGTTTAAATAAGTTACTCTTGTACCCAGAAAAAATACAAGTTATATAAGGAGAAGAGTGAAATGGGATAAGACATTCAAGCTTTGAATAAAAATAATACTAAGATAGTGAGCTCACATATTTACTACTTTACAATTCCAAGATAAAAATGGATGTGCCTTATAAGCTTACTTACAATGACAATAATAACGTTAGCCTACATAAATATTACTGTTCCCTATAATTTTAGCAGATCAATATAACATGCAATGCATATTTGAATTTAAAAAATATTGTGTTGCCTTACAGCCCCTGTGTAATGCGAAAACACTCTTAGTGAAATTTGCTTTCCATCTATCTACTGCGACTAACATAAAATATAATTTATTTTTAGGAATTTGTTGCCAACCTAGACAATTCTGCAAAAGACAGGATTCTTGTGAAGCTACTGAGTATGGGTAGAGGGAGTTTGGACTTTGCCAAAACACTTGCTGTTGAGCCTGATGACCCTGAACCACCAATAGAAGACCTTGACAAACCAGAATGGTGTAAATGTGGAGTATGCAGAGTTATGCCAAATGAGCAAGAAAACATTTGTTGTAAAAGGGTGACTTGTGTCACATGCTACACTGCTTTTTCAAACATTTGCTTGGACAGAGACATATTAGAAGTGTGCATAAAAGCCAGATGTGACATTCGGGCTGATGATTTCAACTTCAGTATGGAGAGCTTCCGCAAAGCTGGGTACCGTCAGTTTGCACTGTGGCGGTATGGGAAACTGGGGAGAGGAAACAGAAGAGTTTTGCCTGCCTGTGTAATCAGAAGAATTCGAGAAAAATATCCAGCTCCAGATGGACATTACATGGGGTTCAGACTGCACTAGTGTACAAAGACGAATATATGTGAGCAATAGAGTAATTTTCATAAACCTATGCAACAGAGAACCCTAATGCAAAATGAAATAATGAACTTTTCTGTTTTTTGAATTTTTTTGACAGTTGTACAGTTAAGTTCAAGGTTTCTCTACTCACCTTATATGGTGGTGATTACAACAGACAATCAGAATTCCAGATTTGCATTAGGATACTAGTAGCAAGAGCTTTACTAATACAAATAAGTAGTTGTATTAGAAGTAACGATAGTAGAGTGCAAACAATATAAATGTAACTTCAGCCAAACAAATTTGTACAAAAATCCTGTTCTATTGTTTACTACTTTTATCATTGAAGTGTGACCCACAATGTTCATGCAATTATTTGTCATTATTTTGCAGACTAGAATTTTGGCAGCTGCCAAAGAACTAAAAAAAAATATTGAATATACTTGGATAGATCTTAGACCAATAATTATAAATGTTGATTTTGATCCTCTAATTCTCTAAAATCTTTTATTCATGCTAAATCTATTGTATTTTATTCTTGTCAGTGTTTTGATTGATGGCAGCTTATGCTAGTCTGCAAGCAAGACATCAAACTTGGTGGGTCTCACTTCAACAATAAGTAGTAATCAGCACAATTTAGAGAAAAACAGTAATTTGTATTTCACTGATACAGTATGCACTCTGAGAAGCAATGAAATAAGATCCACAAACCTTTATTTGCAATCTGAGGAAATCTCTGTTAATACCCCAGAAAGAAACAATGTGGTTCTGGTTACTCCAGTATAAATTTTATTCACAAAAAGATGTTATTGTTCCTAGAGTATTTATTTATTTATTTGTTTGTTTATTTATTTATTTATTCATTCAGAAAATATATTTCAAACATACCAATAGTCTACCAGTGTATGCTAATCAAGAATTCAAGTTTATTTTGAGTTTTCTACCAGTCAATAAATTCTACTTCATTGACTACAGTCAGTGTTGGTGTTGTTCTTTAGCTTGAACCGTGATGGAGCCTTCATCAACTCTTCGGTTGGTGGTGGAGCTTTCATGGCAATGGTGGGTGCAATTTTTTTTGGATCGAATTCATCCACATCAGCCCGAGATGAGAAACTGCCTTTGAAAGACCTTCGGTTTTCCAACATTCTTGCAGCCATGTTGGGAAAATAACTGAAGAACTTCTCTTCCTTGACAACTTCTGCATGGTATTTCTGTGTCCTTTTGGAATATTTCCTATGGCCTTCAATTTTACCCTCTGCAGTACGTTTAGGCTTTCTGAAGAGATGAAAGTTATGGTCTATTGCAGCCAGAAGAATTCGCATGATGAAGTAGGGGTATCTAGGGAAAAAATAATGTTAAATGCACTTATCCAATACCTATCAGAATGGTTTGTAAAATTCCATGTTAATCATATCAAGCTATAATCCCAAATGGACAACTATGGTGTTGTTTTGATATTTTTCAGCCTGTCAAGATTACTTAGTAATAGGATAGTTTTCGTATCAACACTTCTTAAGAAAAATCTGAAACTATCCTGTTACTGAGTACTTGGATAGTTGAGCTCTCAGCCAATCAACAATTCAAGAAAAACAAGAATAGAAATTGACCAAGTTGTGCAGATTCTTTCCGCTTCTCCTTCTCTGTTTCGCTAGTAATGGTGGTCAATTTGAAGAAGAAAAACTCATCAAAACCAACATCAAAGTTTATTGAAAAGCCAAAAAATTATTGCAGTCAGTGAAGTTTGATTAGAATATATTTCTAAATGGTAAAAATAGACCTTTTTGGGCTGCTAATTGATTTAAAACATTTGGCAATTTTAAATTTTCAAAACAAAATTTGAATGAAGCACTTTGACTTTGTTTATTCTAAGTAATTAGAATAAACAAACAAGTAAATTAACAACTTACTCAAAGGCAATCCTTTTTGGAGCATATTTGGTCATCATGCTGTTGAAATTCTCAAGTTCACCAGTGTGTCTGAAAAAGGGCCATTTTCAATATTTTTTTATATTTGAATAACTACAGCAACAACATTGACAACAAAGCCAAATAGATGTAAATGTGTGTATTGTGAATAATAACATGGTAATATCAACGAATAGTGATGCTACACTGTAGTACAAAATGATTGTAATCACTCCTTCTGGAAGAAGATTATACAGTGTATATATTGCAGGGTCTGTAATACCAACCTAAATCTCACATAGAAGTGCAGTGTCTTTAGCCACTTCACATCAAGAACAATTTTGCGCAGGGCTTCCATTGCCTTTGACGACTTCGACAAAGGTGGTTTTGATTCATCAGCTTCTGCTTCAGGGCCATGGTTGCACGCAGACTCTGCCCAGGTGTGCTCGCCACACACATGATGAAGTACTCCTTCCCAGGTGCTCTGTAAAGACAAATTGAATATCAGCTCTCACAACAATAATTGTAACAGTTCAATTGTGTTAGTTCTCATTGCATTGATAACTTGATTTAGCACTTGACAACAGTAAAATAAACCAGATTGTGCTGAAGTATTTAAAGCAAACATGCTGAGCAATTTGTTTTGACAGTTTGAATGTGGTGATGCCAGAGCAAGTGTTAAATGTACCTAGGGGGTGAAAACTGTTTTTCAAGCATATTAATTAATTCCTAGCAATGTAGTGGGTCCCTAGCAACATTTGGCAATTGCCTTGAGAATGTCAAATGCCAACAGACAGTCTAACAAAACAGCCAAATTGAAATGCAAATTGACTTTTGTTTCTGGACAAAGTTTCACTTCATGTAGATCATGACTGCAGGAAAGGTTACAACTTACCTTGAGCTCATCCCCATTTCCCTTTGCAACTTGTGCGCAGTACCAAAAGTGATTTACAATAGGGTCGATCCAGACTTTCAATCCTGCACAACTCTTTACTTTAGCAGCCTAGAGAAGGAAGATTGTTACATATTACTAAGCCCACCAAACACTTAATAGACAAATAAGCAAATGTGTAGTTCCAGAAAATATCCATACCCCCCCATGGAGGGATTTTTTTTTCAGACCCCCCACCCCACCCCCAGAAATTCTAGTTATGGATAATTTCTGGAACTAAACAATACAAATAAATAGGGCAACTCCTTTTTTGTGCAATGGAGTCTTGAAAACTGAGATTGGTGGATCACATGTTATGGGAGGGGATACAGTAAAAACTGTAAGAAAAACAAAAATCAAGGTTGTTTGAGAAAGCAAGAGGGAGGCTTAAATGAAAATATTACAATGTTATATGAATCAGAATAGTTACTCAAATGATATGACTAAAATAACCTTACCTTATGAAGTGATTTGGACAATTTCTTTGCCTTGTGCCATATGTCCAATGAGTGGAAAATTTTTGCCAGCAGAGGAAACTTTGCTGGAAAGAAATGATATGAATTATAAGCAATTTTCAAATTCCTAAATGTGTGAGGGGAAGGATTATCAGAATATTAAAGAGTGTGGACCGCTTCCTTCACCTTGGTGGACAAGTACCTGGACCCGGGGTCCCATAGGTAATGTTTGTCACACTAATTTGTATGAGCTCACTCCCCTCGGGAAATGAAATCAGTAAACTTCAAAAGACTTACCTTTCATATCACTTACAAGCTTTATTATAGTTGATGATGCATCTGTACAGAGTTCACTCACTGTCATTTCCTTCATCAACTTCTCCAGAAGCCTTCTTAGCCCTTCCCTCTCCATTACTGCTGAATTTCCTCCCGTCTCTCGTTTATCGATCACTTCAAGGTCTACAATTACCTTTGTACAATGTTCCATCAAGGTATAAACACAGTATCTGGCAGAATGACCCGGAGAATCATTTCTACCATCACCACTGAGACAAATATCCTGATATTGCTTTAAAATGCTGATTACATTATGACTCATGTTTGACCAAACATTTCTTACTACAGGCAATGCACACTTTGTTTGAAAGTGGCAAAAGTTGGTCTTGCTCAAAGAACATAAATTAAGTGCTTTGCAAAACAATGAAAATTTAGCAAAGTTATTGCCTGATAACACAAGGGCAACAGAAAAAAGGGAATCATTTGCAAAGACCTTTGAGTATCGATTATAAGCTAAAACCTCTGATGATTCCCATTTCCCACAATGACCACTGGTGCACTTCCAATCAAGATCAACACAAGTGCCAACACGCTTAGCCCAATATTGCAGCTCCTTGTCACAAACATGACCATCTAACATAGCTTGGCCGCAATATTTCCCTTTCAGTTCCAGTAGTTTTTCAATGGACACTACTACACGGCTTCTACAATGAAGTTCTATCAGGTCCTCTAAACCAGTGACTGATGTCAGCTTTGAAAAGGAAGTTTGAAGGGATGTCAACACTTTTTGTAAATTTCCTTCTACTGTCTCATCTATAGGTTCTTCTGATTGAGGTTTTTCTGATACATTAGTCACATGCAGTTCAGGTGTAGTAGATGGACAATTGTTTGAATAATCAGGCAATAATTGAAGTGATGAGTCAATTGTAGTAGGATCAGGGCCAGGATACACTGATATAGATAAATCCTCAGGTTCATCTTCAGGGAATACGTCTTCTATCATCGTAAGGGTAGCCTCATCATCTCTCTCAGAAATATCCATATCAGAGAGTGAATTCACCTCACTGAAATTATATAAATTACATAAATTACATTGGTCCTAGCATCATTACCAGTATGAACGACAACATAAGCACTCTAAGACGACCTCATTTGTGAAAATAAATCAATGTTACTGCAGTATTAGCAACAGCAAAGACATGACGCTGCTTACACTGATCACTTTAATTTCTAAAATGGGACAGTTTCATAACTTTATCTTGTCTGCCCTAGCAATATTGCTTTGAAATGTGAAATAGACATCTGAGAACTGTATCTTATTTTTTCTCAAGTAAAATTCTGACAGTGGTTATAAAGGACTCAAAATAGACAAACAAAATTTAGATACAAAGAATATTTCATACCTGTCACTACCTTCACTATCTGTTTTACACATTTGCTCTATGATAGAATCCATTCTGAAAAACAGTGGTTAGAATAAAACATTTGCATTCATCATTAGAGCAAATTATTGTATAACAATAGAGTGCAAACAGTATATCCCTGAAATATTTGTTATACTAAATTGTGTAATTTTATGCAAATTCTATTGTTTTATTTGGCACTATTTTAATAGTAATTTGTATTTCAGGGATATATTGCTTGCACTCCAGAGTGCAAACACAGGTAGACATAAGTACATGAAATGCCAAGTACCTGACTTCAAAGTCATGCTCACTATCTGCATCATTCTTGTCACTTTCAGATGAGCTCAATGACAGCTCTTCGCACACCGAAAATGGATTTCCCATCACACTGTTCAATGGGTTCACGAATTTGCCATGGCTAGAACTGGTAGAGTTCTTGCTTGTTCCAGTAACATCGACGTCTCTACAAAATATTGTAAACAAAATGTTATAGAACCGGTTATACAACTGACGTACATTGCACTGACAAGCAAAAGGAGACCTAATGTGAACTTACAAGCTTTTACTAGGGTGTCCTGGAGGACTCCCCAGCTCTAGTCTTTGCCTTTTGCTGGACCTGATAAATGGCACTGAAGCTCCTCGCTTAGAATCCATCGGGGTTGAACATAACAGTGGATGTTGGTTTGCTTTTAAGTCAATATTTCTATAATAGCAAGCAATATTTCCCATTAAAAAGATATCTTTTTTCACACTGAACATTACTCATCAGTAATTATAAAAACATGTACTCGATTCAGCTTACCTTGTCTGTTCTGACGGATCGAGATGGAGAAGGAATTCCGCAAACTCGCTATTTGTTTCACTGCCAAAGCCAAGATAAGTTTTGCGTTCACACCACAATTCAAATACTGAAGATCTTAGCCTTATGAGTTTGGCGGAGCCCGAAAGACGCGGCCTTCCTCGCGAAGGATTCACCATCCCGCGGCAGTCTGTCCTGAGTTTTGCTAGTTTTTTTGTGAAAATACTAGTATAAATCACCAAATAGCTATCCAAAAATGTTCTTCAATATTGTGGCACTAATAAGAAAGCGTGATAACTGATGAAAAAAGCTTGAGATACCAGATGGAAACAGATGAAATAGTGACACCATAAATTTACGAATTTTCATAAATGGAAAATGGCCGCCAGGCATTTGCGGCGCGCAAAGCATAATGGTCAAAACTGGGTCTTTAAAATGTCTGTTGCTTTAAGTTTAACTAAAAAAGACGGCGAAATGATGCAGAAAAACGTTCCACATAAAGTCACTACTCTATATCACTTACAGAAAAAGGTGTGTCCATTAGTTTGGTGAAGTCACTACTCTATATCACTTTAAGAAAAAGGTGTGTCCATTAGTTTGGTGAAGTCACTACTCTATATCACTTTAAGAAAAAGGTGTGTCCATTAGTTTTGTGAAGTCACTACTCTATATCACTTTAAGAAAAAGGTGTGTCCATTAGTTTGGTGAAGTCACTACTCTATATCACTTACAGAAAAAGGTGTGTCCATTAGTTTGGCGAAGTCACTACTCTATATCACTTTAAGAAAAAGGTGTGTCCATTAGTTTGGTGAAGTCACTACTCTATATCACTTTAAGAAAAAGGTGTGTCCATTAGTTTGGTGAAGTCACTACTCTATAAAGTAAAGTAAAGTAAAGCAACCATATTTAACGTCGATAACTCGTGACAGTAATTCAACTGATAAACTTGAGGTCGACGATGCACTCATTTTACTCCCCTCTTTCCATCAGTGCTCCGTTTTAAGGGTATTTAAAGCTACTTAAAGCTACACAGAAAGGAAAGAAGTCGAAACAAGGATGTGAGATCTGGGGATCGAACTAGGGACCTCTTGCACCGAAGGCCGCGCACTAACCAACTGTGCCATCCTTGCTTCTATATCACTTTAAGAAAAAGGTGTGTCCATTAGTTTGGCGAAGTCACTACTCTATAACACTTTAAGAAAAAGGTGTGTCCATTAGTTTTGTGAAGTCACTACTCTATATCACTTTAAGAAAAAGGTGTGTCCATTAGTTTTGTGAAGTCACTACTCTATATCACTTACAGAAAAAGGTGTGTCCATTAGTTTGGTGAAGTCACTACTCTATAACACTTTAAGAAAAAGGTGTGTCCATTAGTTTGGTGAAGTCACTACTCTATATCACTTTAAGAAAAAGGTGTGTCCATTAGTTTGGTGAAGTCACTACTCTATATCACTTTAAGAAAAAGGTGTGTCCATTAGTTTTTTGAAGTCACTACTCTATATCACTTTAAGAAAAAGGTGTGTCCATTAGTTTGGTGAAGTCACTACTCTATATCACTTTAAGAAAAAGGTGTGTCCATTAGTTTTTTGAAGTCACTACTCTATATCACTTTAAGAAAAAGGTGTGTCCATTAGTTTTTTGAAGTCACTACTCTATATCACTTTAAGAAAAAGGTGTGTCCATTAGTTTTTTGAAGTCACTACTCTATATCACTTTAAGAAAAAGGTGTGTCCATTGTAATCAACCAATACAGATCACTTTAAGAAAATTGAGTGAATAGCTCCTTCTTATTAACGTACAAAAATTTCCCAGGTATCGCCACTCCCGAGATGATTTACATCCAATCATCACACAAGCAAACAATTTCAATTGTTATGCCACGCCCAAAAGCATTTTAATATCAACTCAATAATCTTTTAGCAAAAGTTAGCCTGATTTAAACATTTCATAAATCTAAGTTTGTAGTCCTGAACAGTTTAGTCGTTAATAATTGTAGGACTGTTTTCAATGTCGACCGTGGACGTCGTTATAGTGAAAGTTAATTTAGTTCCTGTTTACGACACATTTGTAATTGAATTTTAAGGCTAACTAGATTTTAAGTAGGGAATTCCCCCTTTTTCAGTAATTGCCATTCGCAAGTTCAAGGCTAACTAAATATTAATTAGGGAGTTCCCCTTCTCAGCAATTGTCAATCTTTATAGCTTAAACTCTATTCCTAAAAAGGAAAGTATTTCACTTTTAAACAAAGAGCATATCTAGGTAAATAAGCTGTAAGAGTTAATAGTTTTTAGAGAGATTAGAAGATACCTGAAGAGTAATAAAGTAAGCAGAGCAAGAAGAGCGAACTTAATAAGAGAGCAAACTTAATAAAACTCGTACATCAATCGGTACCGCAACACAATGTTGTAATTTTATCACTATTGCAGGCTTTTGCTCGCTCTCGGATATTGAAGCCTGTGACTCCTATGTCAGTGTGTGACCGAAGCTATACCATTTTAAGAAAAATCAAGGTATGACGTCCCCTTCCAGTTTTTTCAGCGTACAAACATTTTCCAAAAATCTCCAAATTGAAGATTATTCGTTGAAAGATCGTCGCACCAGTAGATATTACCAGAGAAAGCGATTGACACTGTACTATCCCAGTACATCATTCGGTGATATGGTCTCCATCCTCCTAAGAACTGACTGTTCCCCCACTTTGCACCTTCAGTTCCCCACTTGGCGCAGTTGGCAGACAACGTTGAATTGTCGTCCGGTAAAACAACGTACGAACCACAAGCCTTTGCTAATGGAGAGGCAGATACAACAAAGAATCTGCTTAGAGAGAAAAAAAAGGGAAATTGTTTGTACTGTACATGCAATAAGTAAAAGCTAATCTAAACATACTATAAAATATAACACAAAAGTTTGATGGTCATATTATTAAAAGAAATTAGATTTCATCAATCAATTTCATTTAAAATCCTGTCATTTAAAGATAATTGTTAGGCAATTCAGTTGCAAATATGATTATAAGGGCATTCTAGAAGCAAATTTCTACCCAATTACGCGTTACAAAATGTATACAGGGCTGTAAAATTGTGGAAATTTTACGACAAAAAGTGATAAGTACTGTCTCGAATAAAAAGAAAAAAACAGGGGGTCACCGTATTAAGCACAAAAGAGAAAACACTCCGATGACATAACGAACACCAGATATCACCAATTTACGCGATTTTCTCGCCAGCTTTTTCGATGGATACGATTAACTAAATTTAAAAGTCCGGGGCTAAATACCTACATTATACGGTGTACAATGTTTCTTAGATACATTTTCCCCTGTATTTGGATCAATGACATTATTTTTTTTCCGCTAAAGTTAGAGTTTCTACGCTTTCAGTCGCTCACTTACTAGCGCCCAGACTTCCCACGGTAAAACTGCTCTCTAATAAAAGTGCGCGCGCTCGAATGCGTACGGAAGATGCGCAGTAGCAAGGGTCCGAAACTACGATTCTATTTACCTGACTGCATCAAAACCAAGGTCATTCAAGGCCGTCATCACGTGAACTGTACGCCCTACAGACTTTTTACGACACAAGTAGCGTATCTGATTGAAGCCCATCTCAGTCTTCATTAAGTTTAGTCCGGTTGGTGAAATGTACTCTGAAGAGTTGAGGTTTCCTACTTTACGATATTCATGAATCATGGTCCCTATAGTTAAGGGAGATGTAACCGAAAAAGTCGTCTGTTTTACGAGCGTCCATCCTCCTAGAGAAATAATGAACAGCACTTGATCATTTGTTCTACCACGATCATTCGTTCTACCACTGTCTCGACATATCAGTAGCGCTCTCCACGTTACCCTCGCCCTTTGTCACTCATTTGCTAACCAGAGATCGACTGGTTTTCCATGAAACAAGCAATTGCCAAAATTGTTGAAACGATTAGCTTTTAGACGCGTGTGCAGTGGATCGTTCACAGAATAGGTCCCCCGCAATTCTGTAACCAATCGGACAGACCGTAAGGCCGGTACACACGAAGGAGCTTGCTCCCGCACGTGCTTCCACAACACGCTTCTGGAGCAAAGCTCCCTCGTGTGTACAAACGAGTTTGTTGCGCAAAAAAAGTTTTGCTCTCTGCTCATGCTCCCTGATATATTAAACTGGTTAAATATGAGGGAGCAAGCTCTGGGAGCAAATTATTACAAGCAGCAAGCTCCCGCAGCATGCTCCCTCGTGTGTACTGGTTGTCCTAAAATGACCCAGGAGCGGGTTGCGGCAGAATGTTGCAGGAGCACGCTCCCTCGTGTGTAGCGACCTTTACAGTGAACAGCAACATCGGGGAGCCAACTACAAAGGCACTATAGTGAATAATGTATTTAAAAAAATTACATTAAATTACATATCGTGAGTGGCTAAAAATAAGTGCAACGATTGCAGTTTTCACGATTTTACCAGATAAGCAAATAAAAAGCGAATTCCATAGTTACACAAGCCTCCAGGCGAGAAAAGGTTATACAACGTACCTCCATCTGTTGTCATGTCACAATACACGAGGAAGGGACTCCCAGACCTTGTTGGATCGATCCAATATTCACCGTCACCGTTATCCTTTCTATAGGCCTTGATGTAGAAACAAGATCTTCCTGGAAACTCAGTAGACGAGCCGTTTTGTCCTGTTTGGAAACAGATAGTGACTGAGTTTTCTTATTGTTGTGAAGGTCTAGGATAGCAAGCAAAAGGCATGTTGGATACCTACCTATCCATATCTCACAGTGTTGTCCTGCATAACTCTCGTTACATTTACACTCATAGTCGTCAGTACATCCATCTAAACTACAAGTTCCTCCATTTTGACAAGGACTGGACGAACAAGCGGGCAAAACCTATTAAAGAAGTTGATTTAAAGGCACGGCCATACAATGCAGCTTTTCCTGGAACATTTCACGATATAGAAGCTGCACCTTGTGTCTGACACCCCTGCAACTGTGTGCGCAACGCTGCAGAAAAAGTTGCAGAAGTAGAGTGGATACATGGTGCAACTCACTAACGTAGAAAAATTGCAACAGCTGTATACTTAAAGGCCAATTTACACGGTGCAACTTTTGCCTACAACTGTTGCATGCAACTTGCTTACGACATGCATACAACACGAATTGCGTCGTGTAAATCAAGCTTACAACTCGCCTGCATGCAAGTATTACATGCAAAGTTGCACGCGTGTAAATAGCCACTAAGATATGTCGTAAGCAAGTTGCATGCAACAGTTGTAGGCAAAAGTTGCACCGTGTAAATTGGCCTTAACAAAATATACAAGGTACTTTCAGGGAAAAGAAATCGGCCAATCAGCTTATACATACATAGCATGCATAACAAATAACGATTACTGATTTACTACTGTTCTTTTTGATTGGAATTCAGTCAGCCTAGAAAAGTTTCTTTCGGAAAAATCAAATATTTTTTTACCAAATGTAGTACTTACGTAATCATCAGCGTCAAAATACGAGTATCCTGCCTTAATGACGTAATCTGATGCTGGCGCGGAGGCCTTGGAATGACTACTTAATTGACAGATGTGAAGACGGGATCCTGTTTCTTGGTAATTGTACGATTTACAACCGTTGGTTCGTAAACACTGATCTGCGCAATCGTGGAAACTAGTGACGTCATGTGTTACAATCACGTGACTCGTTAACATGTGACCTAGATGGAAAATGAAGGAGTTCACTGAAACTAGGCTGCATCTGAGGACTGAGGGAGGGAGTGGGGAGGGTCTTGGAGGGTCAACTGGGCAACCAAACCTATAGTACCTTTACGTGATTAGAATCCTAGATAGGAAAGAGTGTATTTTGAAGGCCTTTTTTTGTTTACTTGTCATTAGGCTGATTTTCAGACGGAACTGCTCGACCGCTGACCACTTGTTTCCCTTGACAAGTGGTCAGCGGTCGAGATGTGTCGTCTAAAAATCAGGATAATTTGTCATCGGCAAAGTTAATTAATTTTATTCCAAAACCAATTTTGCAAGCCTAGAAACCGGATTCTGACGCCCCGCACATCCACATTAGCAAAATATTAGGAGTGCAGCTCTAGAGTTATATCATGTGCTGTCATGGGCTGAGGGACGCTTAACAGAATAAACCTCTCAAATTTATAATAAATTCTACTTGAATCTACTTGAATCCTGAATTTTATTTTCCTCTGTTTTACCTTGCGAAATTTTTCGGAATTTTGCCATTCTTTTGCATTCACCTCTTGCAGGACCTTTAGTCACTCCATACACTACAACAGCGCATGTCAGAACGATAAACCAGTGAAGAAGTTTTGGCAACATTGTGATACCTGTAAAACCGGTTAGGACAGAATGTTCAAAAAGTGGCATACAGGTTAGACCACTTTATAACAGTTTATATTACTGAAGTAATTTTACTCGAATAATTATTCACCTAGTTGGAGCATGCTCTGTCGTGACTGTCCCTTCCCCTGCCCTCACTGAGTTTTCTCCTTACATTATTAAGTTCATTATTTCAACTATATATATAACATATGCGACGATTCAGCGATTTTTCTGGATGCATGGTCCGATTTTTTGGGTTTTGAATAAAATTGGTATACTAATTTTTTTCGAGTCCTGCCTGAGCCAACAAGTTTTCTTTTTTTTTTCTTTTTTCTAGTTTAACTTTTTATGACAACGTTTTTGCAATATTAGGTGTATCTTTTAATTTGGTCGAAATAAAACAGTTTTCAAACTTTACCGTCTGTATATCATACAAGAACCGACGAAAAAACCCAGTTAGAACATTCTCATTTTGAATATGAAATGATCCACTTTTTTATTTTAAAACCAAAGCTACAATTTTTTATTGTCTCAGTTTTCTTCACATGTCTTCGATACGATTTCAGAATTAATAATTAATAATTTTACTCATGCAGTGTCACTGAGGGACTGTTTATATAAAGTTGAGTTGCCCCTCATCATTCAGGAGAACTCTTTTGTTTTCTTTCTCCTAGGGGCACTACAAACAAAAGAGTTATCGATCACACTTAGCAGGGCCAAGTCGCCTTTATATAAATTCACCTGGCAGCCCCTGAGAGAAACTCGCGAATTGAATGTATTCGAGTATACACCTATTTCAATAAACGTTGTCGGCAAAAGCCTACGCGACTCACCCGAAAGGAAGCATGGGTAAACATTACTAAAGCTATAAAACCACACAAATATCCACATCATACTTCAACTTCAGCTTGCCATGACCTAATACATCAAAGAGCTTCATTTGCTGATTCTAAAATCAAGGCCAATGCGAAAAAGAGAGGGAAATTTTGCAACTACCCATGCTCCTTTTCGGTCTAGTCGCGTAGGCTTGTGACCTCTCATACGACAACCTTTTTTGAAATAGGTATATCTAGTTTCTTTTCTAGCTAAAATGTACGTCTTAACGTCAAATGCTGAATCATTAGAGATCACTAGTAATGAAGTTATGCATCGCCAAAAATCTTTTAGAAAATTCTACATAAAAACCTTTATGTCAAGCGAAAACAAAAGCTTTCTAAAAACCTGTATGAAATCTGACTTATTACTTACAGACTACAAAGCCTTCATGAATAAATATACAGTAATACGCGAAGCCTGAAGACGACGCACTAAGTGCGCCTAAACGTCGCCAAAAATCGCATTTCAGAACTCCCGAAGACCACAATAACAAACGATATATTGCGAAATGCAAGGAAGTTTCAAGCAAAGTAAAATTGAGAAGTTTTCTTTACATGTACTGAAGGAGATATCCGGAAAAAAATTCATTACAGCTGCTGTCCACTTAAAGTGCAAGTGGTATTTATTTGTGCGAATATCAACAATTTCGTCAGAAAAGAGCTTTGAAGGTGTACGCTCAAGTTCCAGCATCATTATGCCGTAAAGTTACAAAGGGTTAGGAATTTAATTCTGTCGGCAGGCCTAGGAGTGGCTTTCAAAATATGCTGATTTGTTCTTGTATTTTTCAAATCGTTTGTAAGGATTAACTTAAGTGCTTGTGCCGTAAACTTGGGCTTTAGAATTGCAGAACAGAAAACCTAGTATTAAAGCAAAGTATTCCATGTTCTTACCTTTTAACAAGTCATCACTGCTGAAGAACTGTAAAGTTTGGAGAAACTTTAGTGCCCAGACAACTGGTTTTAAAGTGATTTTAAAAAGATTTTAAATGAAAGGTGTAAATAATTTATTTTTAAGGCGAGCTGTATGGTGTGTTTTGGTAAAAATATCGCGCAGTAACACAATGGCAAAATTAAAGTGGCTCGTAGTAGTTTTTCTATTGAATTCGCTTCCTCTTATAGACAGATTCAAATGAAATTTGTACAGTCTAAGATGAAATATTTGGTTGTATCAATTAATTTCAACTCGACTGAACAGCGTTGCTTTGACAACGATCAAAGATGGCTATTAAAGATGATATTTGTTTTGCATGCTAAAAACAAACAGACAAATAAATAAATAAATAAATGAATGAATGAATGAATGAATGAATGAATGAATAGATAGATAGATAGATAGATAGACAGATAGATAGATAGATATGCTTTATTAACATGACCTGTGGTTTTACAGATATTGTTAAAGCAAATTGAATAACATTAACATATGGCTAGTCATTAAACAATGGATTTAAAATATGAAAAATTGTTCAATATGATAAAATATCAAGTAATTTAAAATATAATTTGGATGTACATATATAATGTTTTTGTATAAAATCTAAGAAATGATATATATAGTAAAAATCAATAAATATCTCAAATGAAATCAATCAATAAATCAATGTGACTTAAATGATTAGATTAATCAATATGATAAAATATGAAAATATAGAAAAATTGAAAACTGATTCGAACATACAAAGTATAAAATATATAGATATATAAGATAATATATGAAGTAACCTACTCAAGCATGGAATATCTTAATGGATTATTTAGCAATTTTCTCTTTTCTCAGTTGGAAACATTTGTAAATAAAAATTGAGAAATAATATAGTGTTTGTTCATCTTTAGAATTCATTACAGTAGGTATATTTCCATTTAATTTGACAAGATCGTTCTATTTTTGTTTCTTAATTGAAAATCATTTCGGATTTTTTCGTATGCAGGACAATCACATATCATATGTTGCTCTGTTTCAACTACATTTTTATCACATAATAAGCACAATCTCTTATCAGGTGGGGTTTTAGGTTTTGAATATCGACCAGTTTCAATTAATAAAGTATGATTACTTATTCGTAATTTTGTGAATTGTTTTCTTTGGTCATAATTTCGGAGTACGTTAAGATAGTTTTCTTCTTCATAATAATTTTTAAAAGACTGGTAAAAGGTTAATTTAGGAGAATTTTGCAAGTGCAATTGCCATGTAACAGTATATTTTGATTTCATAGCAATAAACAATTCATTGATGACAGAATTGCTTAAGGGGCGTTCGTGCGAGATAGAATGTGAGGGTGTATAAAAACTTAGCAATTTATAAAAATTAGTAACGTAACCAGATTTATTGCGTTTGAATAGAAAGTCAGATGTTAGTAATGATTGTTTTGCTAGTGAATCGTCAGGAAGGTTTATTAAATGGTTAAGATATTTTAAAACAAGTCTATCAATAAAAAGTTTTAATGGAAATCTACCTAATTCAGCTCTGCATGCAATGTTCGATGCTTTGTTATTCACCCCTAAATAATATCTACAATAACGTAAATGTGTTTTCTCGATGTTGTTCTTATCTCATTTCTCAAAACTTTGACTTGAATATAAACTCCAAATTTCACTTCCATACGTTAGAATTGGCGATATAAAAGAATCAAATAATTTATTTGCTAGACTTGGTTTAAGTTTTTTGAAGTTAATTTTTCGTGAAAGACTGTAAAAAGCATGAAGTGCTTTTTCTCTCATTTGGTTCAAATGGGATGAAAAGTTTCCAGTAGAACTCAACTTGACACCTAGATATGTATACTCATAAACTGAATCTAGGGGTTTCGTGTTAAGTGTGAACGGTTGTTGATTTACTTTTTTGTTACTGAAGATAGATAGATAGATAGATAGATAGATAGATAGATAGATAGATAGATAGATAGATAGATAGATAGATAGATAAATGAATGAATGAATGAATGATGCTGGGATGGGATGGGATTGGATGACACATTTGACCAGCAAGTACCACATATTTTTCAATTATATTAGTGTTTATTTATTCCATTTATTATCATTAGAGTGATGGCTATTAGACTATTAGACATTTAAGCAATAGAAAACGTTTTCCGTGTTTGCATAGCCTGATATAAACACGAGAGGGGTTGGGAGAATTCGAGACAGTTATGCAAACCCGAGACGTAGTTTTATAATTAATGTGATAGACTGATGGCACTTAACCCGTGAAACAAAATCTAATAGTCAATGTCTAATAGTCTAATCAAAACAAAAGAAAACAATAGAAATAGTGTCTACTAATGTCTGTTAGTATAGACTAATACCTATTTCACGAATTAAATGCCATCACTCTATCAATCATCTTTATCATTTCATTATTAGTTACTATTAGGTTTATACATAGCTTGTTAACAGGCTACTATATATATAATGTGAAAATATGTGAACCTTGTTTGATGCAAGCACAATCCTTTGCTTACTGATCAATCAACGTTAGGTTTCAATGCTATTATTAGTTTTATAATTAATGTGATAGAGTGATAGCACTTAACCCGTGAAACAAAATCTATTATTCAATGTCTAATAGTCTAATCAAAACAGAAGAAAACAATAGAAATAGTGTCTACTAAAAGAGTGGTTTTAATTTCATTAGAGTGGTTTTCATAAACCCGTGCAATAGATAGTAAACTAATACACATTAGAAGACACTAATTCGATCTATTGTTTTCTGTTGTTCTTAGAGTGATGGCATTTAATCCGTGAAACAAAATCTCATAGTCAATGTCTTATAGTCGAATCAAAACAAAAGAAAACAATAGAAATAGTATTAGAAATGTGCTTGCTTCATCGAGTGCAAATAAAGACTCAGAAAAAATCCGAGCCCCCAGCGGGATTTTTTCTGAGTCTTTATTTACACTCGATGAAGCAAACACATTTCTAACATTATTCCGAGTGACAATTTCCATTCATTTACTTAAATAGAAATAGTGTTTACTAATGTCTGTTAGACCAATATCTATTTCACGGATTAAGTGCCATCACTCTATTTGACTATTACACATTAACTGCTAGTATTTATTTCACGGGTTTATGAAAACCACTCTATCTGTTAGACTAATATCTATTTCACGGATTAAGTGCCATCACTCTAAAAGTGTGAAGTACTTTGCTACAGGGGCAGATCCAGAATTAATTTCAGGAGGGGGTGCAACAACTTTAGGACGGGATGCATCATCATATAAATTGGAAATTACCGAGAGGATATTTTGGAAAAATATTGAGAAAAAAGTACTCAACTGAGTCGTCTCAGGAGGAGGTGCGGAATCCTGCACCCCTCCCCTAAATCCGCCCCTGTTTGCACTATTTAGTATACCAAATAGCACCAACTAAACAAAAGCAAACATAAGAATTTGCATAATTTAGCACTATTTAGTACTATTTATTGCACATTTTTAATGTTTGTACTATCCCTATGTAGTAGGGATAACTCTTTTGTTTTCTTTTCCCTGCGTGGGGCACACGACTTAAACAAAAGAATTATCCCTGCTACATAGGGACACCATCTCTCATGTGAACGGGCCCTAAGTACAGAAATTTGCGCGATCAGATTTAGGGGGTGTTTAAGTCGCTGTTACACTGTGCAGTTTTCCCCAGCAACTTGCTATATTTTTGGCCAGTTGCTGGGGAAAATTACACAGTGTAACAGCGCCATAATTTTCTCTACAACTTGTTTTGCAACGCCGTTGCGAGACAAGTTGCTGGGAAAATTGCACAATGTAACAGTGCCTTTACATGGCACTAGGATTATCCTAGCAGGCGAATCATCCTACCTGCCATACATTAACTGCATTCTGTTTACATGGAAATTTGTGTCTTCACTTCGGGTACTAGGATCATTCTACTAAACAGAATGCAGTAAATGTATAGCGGGTAGGATGATTTGCCTGCTAGAGTGATGGCACTTAATCCGTGAAATGGGTATTAGTTTAACAGACATTAGTAGACACTATTTCCTTTGTTTTCTTTTGTTTTGATTAGACTATTAGACACTGAATATTAGATTTTGTTTCACGGATTAAGTGCCATCACTCTAGGATGATCCTTGTGCTAGGATGATCCTAGTGCCATGTAAACACCCCCTTAGTGCATTCTGTTTAGTAGGATGATCCTAGTACCCGAATTGAAGACACATATTTCCATGTAAACAGAATGCAGTAAATGTATAGCAGGTAGGATGATTCGCCTTCTAGGATGATCCTAGTGCTAGAATGATCTCAGTGCCATGTAAATTATAAACACCCCCCTTATTTGCATTACGGCAATTATAAGGATTTCTCTAATACATGTAACAAAAACGTGCAACCTTAATTGCATGCCCACTCCGCGCTCTCAAGCTTTCAGTGTTGCACAAAGTAGAAGTCATCTCCATTTGCAACAAAAAACGTATTGCGTCCAGAGTGGTAATACGACTAACTTTGCAGCACAAAGTTTAGAGATACGTTGCACGTATTTATTGCCGTATTACCGTTACCGTATTAGCCCGAAGATCAAACTGTCGGAAACCTTTCGTTCCAACGCCTGATCTCCCAACCGTACGACAATCAGGCCAAGATTACTCAAAAATGGTTGAGAAATAAGCCTTTACCTTTATGACGTTCCATACCTCTATCTATACCAGAATCCTCTTCAATAATCGTTCATATTCAAATTTAAAAATCCCTGGAGAATACAAACACTATATTCTTAAATTGATGAACAATAGATACTCCAAAAGGATTGTGGCATAGAGAGAGGTATGAAACATAATGCTAAAGGGCTTATTGCGGTGCAGTGAAATCCCTATCATGGCCTAGAAAACATTACACTTACTCGCACTTTCCGTTAATTATTAGCGTTTGCGTTAGAGCGATAACACTAAAACCATGAAACAACTTGGCAAGTAAATAGCATGTACCAAATAGTAACAAAATCGGGATTTATACTAGAGTGATTTTCATTTGACGGTGGAAGAAAAATGACTATGTAGTTTGTAGTAGTTGATAAGAAACAAAACAATAAAATGGCTCGAGTCTACTACCAACTATATTTGTCAATTCCTTCATGGTCAAATGAAAACCACTATTTAGAGTAATGGCACTTAATCCGTGAAATAGATATTAGTCTAACAGACATTAGTAGACACTTTCTATTGTTTTCTTTTGTTTTGATTAGATTATTAAACATCGACTATTAGATTTTGTTTCACGGATTAAGTGCCATCACTCTATCATACTATTTAGTTAGTGCTCGTTTCATGGTTAGAGTGATGGCACTTAATCCGTGAAACAAAATCTAATCAAAAGAAAACAATAGTAGTGTCTACTAATGTATATTGGACTAATATCAATTTCATGGATTTTAATTTCACGGATTTAATTTCACGGATTTAAAAGTGCCATCACTCTATATCGTTTTCGCTTTAGCAACCAACGCATACACATAGGCGTAGTGTTAAACTTTAGAGGGGAAACGGACGAGTTGAGACCTTATAGAAAGTTCACTGTACTGTCCTTTAAACAAGATCATCGATTGCTAAAGCCTGGTTTTCACTAGCAAAGCAAACACAAGCGCAAGCAGCAGCATCATAATGATTCGTTTTCATCGAGATAACATGCACGCAAGCACAACAGCAAATACGCGCAAGCGCACGCAAGCACGATGCTCCGTTTTCATCGAGACAACATGCACGCAACCACAACAGCAAGCAGAAGGAAAATTTTTGATCCTTGTACTAGCTGCTTTTGCTTGCGTCGTAGTGAAAACCAGGCCTAAGGAGACAGCTAGACGACGATTGCGACATTTTTATTAGTCTTCTTTAATATCTATCTTACATGCACGTTACTGCGTTGTCTAGATCTATCAACTAACTACTTCTTACACAAGGCTATCCTTTTGCAATGTATAGCAAGGCAGGCCAAAACGTGAACAAATATTTTGGTGAACTCAATCAGGTTGGACGGCGCCTTTTCCAACGCGATTGGTTGACTGCAAAAAACTTGCCAATTACGAACTCGGTTGCCTGCTTGAACAACATGAAACTCGCCAGGAGCATTACTCAAGGATGTCAAAGCTAAGACTATTCCTATTTGATCACGTGGCACTGAAACATTTTACAGTGGTACATTTTACATTCCTTGTTATTTATATTACAGAAAGTTCTAATTTGCATTTATTTGAATATATACGGCTCTTGCTGTGCACTTCTTGGCTAGTAAACCATCACTCTCCTTTTATTTGGGACTTGAAGAAAAAAGACATCGCGCTGGATGGCCATCTGAAACAAAAAAGAAATCTATAATCAAACAAGTTAAATCGAATAATGGCATAAGAATTAGTAGGACGCAGATCTCTTCAGCCTTTCACTTATTGAGTTCCCCAAGGCTCAGTACTCCATCCTCTCCCGTTTCTGCTCTACTCTCAGTGCGCATCTTTGTAGATAACACGAGCTACCTGCGTAAATCCTTCAGTAAAATTATGTCAGAAGCCAAAGAAGGTGTAGGTGAATGTCGACAAACACGATTGGACTGGAATTTTTCGTGTTGTTGCAAACATCTGAAACAGAAAAAATCCGTAATTAGACACAACAACTCGAGAAATGACATTTAAGTTGATAGATACAACAGTAGGACAGCGAACTACCTGTATGTGTACATGGCCTCATCTAAAAATCACTGTCAACAGCTGCCAATAGTGCGTGGATACCGAATCGATCGAGCAGGAATTTCTTGTGTCGCTGCAGACATCTGAAAGGATGGCAAAATCAAAAACAAAATAGAGATAGAAAAAGGAAAAAGAAAAGAAAGATTTTCAGAAATTTTATTAAAAGTTAATATTTTTGCCTTATTTTTATTACTTTATTTTACTTTAATTTTTTAATATTTTAATGTACTTTATATTATATTTTGTTTTATTTATTTTCTTTTTAAATTCGAAATTACAGTGAATTTAAGACAATAGAAGAAAAGTAGTAATAGTCAGAAGAAAGACTGGAAAAAGAAATGAAAAGGAACAAAAATAATACAAAATCGAACGGTGTTTTTCCCTGGCCGTCGAAACTTCTTGTTCTAGTCTGAAATGATAAAAACAAATCATTTGTCAGAAAGAATTGAGAATTCCACAGAAAAACAAAAGATACGATGTAACCAACACGTGATCCACGATCAGACACTATACTGGAAGAACCTCTTTGACGTTAAGACAACTTTGAAATATTTGAAAAACACTAGAAGGAAATGTTAGTGTAACCTGGAAGGAATGTAGAGTTCAAATACTAAACCCACAAAACAATACTAGGTAGGAATCATGTCAATCCATCCATGAAAGTCAAACATGCACACAAGAGAAAATTTTAGCGATCGAAGTGCAACGTTCCGATCAATACTACGTTTCATGGATTGAGTTTTTGGACTCTATGAGGTTAGTAGTTCATGAAGTACGAAAATTCAATAGAAAGAAATGAATTAACAGTGAAAGGAAGAAAGAGCAACGTTGCAAACATCTGAAATGAGAAAAAGAATCATGATCGTGAATAACATAACCTGAAAAGGACAACGAGTTAGTAAAAACGTTAAAAACAACTGAAAGCTACAAAGAAAATATGTTAGTAAAAGCTGAAAGAGATGTAGAGTTCATATACTGAATACATGAAAATTTACTGGGTAATATAGGAATCGCCACATAGCCACACAAGATATAGCCACACGAGAAAAATGGGGTTTATGGACTCTATGGGTTATTAGTAAATCAAATAAGAAAAATACGACGAGGGAAGAATCAAAAAGGAAAGGAAGATGGAGAGCAATGTTGCAAACACCTGAAAGACAAAAAGGGAAATCGTAAGTAAAACCTGAAGAACAAAACGTGTTAGTGAAAGGTCGAAAACTACTGAAAAATAGTGAAGGAAAAATTAGTATAAGCTGAAAAGAGATGTAGAGTACAAATACTGAACCTATGAAACATTTCTGACTGGTCCAAAACAAACCGTTTCTAGAAAGAAAGATAGAATATTTTCTCAGTTTTGTTTCATGGCTTCAGTTTTCGAACTCTATATATTGTTAGTACTACAACAGTCGACTAATTCAAACAAATGTATCAATAGAATAAAATATATATATAATGAATAAATATGATGAATAACGTCAATGAAATGCATTACATACTGTATATCAATGCTGTAATTCCCCACAAAACAAATGAAACAAAATCAATTTCCCACAATGAATAAACTGGCAAAAATAAACGTTTACGAGACCAACTAACACCTATCCCAACCCAAAACCCTCCGAGATTTGTGACATATTTTCAATTTCCCCGACCCTGAAAAAAAATCCCTGACGATTTCCTGCCCTTGAAAAAATGTCAGAATTCCCCGTCTTTTCATTGGCAACCCTGATATGTATTTTTTCGTTAACTTTTGGATGAGATGCTATGTAGTTTACAGTTAATAGTTTTGAAAAATGCAATAAAACAAAGGATTGTTAATTATTAGAATTATTAACAACCCAAACGCGCACATGGTATTAAATCATTAAATTGGGGTAAAGTGGCTGTCAACGCTTACTCCCATGGAAAGGATACATTTCCCCCAGTTTAATACAAAAATATAATTTTGAATAATTACAAGTCATATTTAGTTACAGTGTTTACTCATAACGTACTGATTATACATCTATGGTTCACACTCGCTCATACACATTGCCGAAAACACACGTGTACATATTAAAGTTATAGTCATTGTAAATAATTACAAGTCATAATTTACAATAATATACAATAATAATGTACAGTAAATATCTATGGTGCACACTCACTCACGCACATTGCGCGCCGGATTCACATGTGTACAATAAAGTTATCATTATTGCGAAAAATTACAAGTCATAATTTGCAATAATGATAATGTACAGTAAATATCTATGGTGCACGCTCACTCACACACATTGCCGCAAACACGTTCAATTTAACATATCTACAATTAATCAATTAAACACTTTAACATATCTAGATATAATGTTAAATTAACGTATCAATGTTGCCCATACAAATTGATAAAAAGTAGTCATGATTGAAAAATATCCCCGCCCATTGTTTTTGCGATGAAATCGTGGAATCATTGTAATTCGGGTAATATGTAATAAAGGCCCATGGTTTCGTGAAGTGAGGATCTCGAGGCTGTGGACTCCTTGCAATGTAGTTGCTGTGATATAGCCATAGTTCAGACCCACGGTTTTTGGCGGATGATGAAGTCTTGGAACCATTATAATATAGCAGGTAAATGCATTGTAAACCAACTCGTCTGGAGAAATCCAACTCCTCTTTTAAAGAAATCCAACTCATCGTTTAAAAGAAATCCAACTCATCAATTAAAGAAATCCAACCCGTCAGAAAAAATCCAACTCATCGTTTAAATTAAGAAGTCCAACTCATCAGAAGAAATCCAATTCGTCTTTAAATGAGAAATCAAATTTGTCTGAAAAATGCGGCAAAAGTTGCTAGTTAAGCCAGTGGAAGTAGTTGATGGTCCCGACTGGACCAGTGCCGGAAACACATACCTAATCCTAGTCCTAGACCTATCCTAGACAAAACAAAACAAAACAAAACAAAACAAAAAACCCAAACAAAACAAAAACCCAAAAAAACTTAAAAGAAAAAGTAGAAAAAACGAAGGAAAAAAATTTGATTAAGAAGTGAAGGGAAAATGTGTGTTGTAAGGAGTTGGGATCACAGCGCATGTTCTGCCATCCACTCAAAAAATAATGACAAAAGTCAAGTGCAAGACCTCATCTTTTGTCATGTTGTAATTAATCTTATAACTACTGCCAATCAGCCGAAATTTTAATCCCTAGTTCCTTATCTAAAGCTACCACTATAAATGAAAAAGCTATGGTACTTGAACACTCGTCGTCGCAACCCAGTTTGGTTGTTCTTGGTAGACTTGGCTGAAACAGAAGGTGCAAATACCATGGTATCACTATTTGTGACAAACCATGTCATTTACGTTGGGTTAGGCCGGGCCAAAACAAATCTGATTAACACTAAATTTGGGTGGAGCTAATCTAGAGTACGACCATTACCGTCGGCACGCACAACAATGGAGGGCGGGGAGGGAGGTTTGGGGGAGGGGAGGGCGGAAGGAGGGGGGGGGAGGGGGGTAAATACAAAACGTAAAAGTAGTTGTGCGTATCGACCGACGTTGCAGCCTGACCAGCGCTAACCTTAAGACCTATGTCGCCAGAAATCTAAGCGCCCTACGCGCGTTGTATGTAAACCGGCCAGTTAGCAACTATAATGGTAGAACTCTACATCTAAAGATCACGACACAGACTCAGACTACAAAGGAGGTCTCTCAATTTGAGAGCATATGGTCGATCAGGTCCAATGGCTCCATCGGTGATCCAGAGTTGTCTTCTCGTAGGCCTAAGCATTTTTTGAAAGCTAACCTAAGCAGGTCAATTGCACCCGGCCCGAAATGCCGATCCAAAAGCTAATAGATCCGACCTAGTTTACATGTGGTAGCTTGCTCTAATGCAACTCGCTTGGTCCATATGTATCAACTATGGATCCCTCCTAGTCTTAACTAATGCTAAGTGAAATTCCCATACGTTTTGGGGTACTAGATGAAATGGACCCTTGCTCTTGTGACTACAGGCCAAAATGAGAATGAAAACAATGCATCAGCAGCAACATACACAGACGGGTTTACAAAACACCTCCAACACAGCCTGCAGCCAACAGGCGCCGAACACGACACGCCATATTTGCAAGCAAACAGACGAGTGCAGGCCATGAGGGGCGTCTGATTTCGCAGGCACAAAACAACGCTTATACAAATATGAACATATAACAACACTGAACAAAAGCGATGATGACAATTTGATTCATCACAAGTAAAAAGAATCCATTTCTGAGTATATATTCTAATTCCTATCAGTAAACAGGAATTATGTTGCGAGTTGCTTCTACATACACACACGTGCACACCCACACAAAACAACCAGAACCTCGAGAAATTTAACAAATACAGCCAATTAGATGCTAAATGAAAACAATATCCTAGAATTTGGTTTACTCGAGGTCTGTTGTCATACTAAACCCTGTGGTCTTCATCTGTAGGTGCAGCAGCTAGAAAAAAAGATGGAAAAACGATTAATTGACCAATAGTTGATTAAAACAAAAATCATTATTTTGAAGAGACCATAATACTAAGAGACCGAAACTCAGTATGTCTGTGCGATGAGGCTATTTTTAGTAACCTTGCCATCGCGCGAGCAAGGTTCTCAAACAGTAGAATTTGATTGTCTAGGAGCCTTGCGCGCGCGATGGCGAAATTACTAAAAATAGTCTTAGCCGCCGCGAACATCAATACCAAGTTTCGCTCTCTTAGTAATATGGTCTCTTGTTATTTTTTTAACTTAATTTGATGACATTGCCTAAGGATTTCGTAGCATTGAGCAGGGAGATCCAATAAGGCAATGATAGAGAACTAGTGTTCAAAAACACCCCGATTCTTGCATCAAATAAAATAGCAAATATTCCAATACTGCGGCTACTAATGACAGAAAATGGATCTATTTATATTGTGCGCTCGTGGTTTTCCAACATCCAGCGGTTATATAGCGAAATTCTACGAGAGCCGTAATCGAAGTCGTTGAATTATACTGTAAGAGAGGTTTGGAGGTAATAAAATTTTTCTAGTAGCTAAAGAAACGCAAATTTGTACTCTCAACGCTCGAACTTTTAGAAAACGAGTAATATTCATTATAAACGCCTCAAAAGCACATGAAACGGTAGAAGCACCGAGACAGTTGCATTTTAAAAACACTCTTTTCTCGCTTTGAAAAAACTTTCTTGATACAAAAACACAAAACATTTACTTGTGCAAGAATACCCTCACTGTCTCTTTACATAAACAAGAAGAGTTCAGAAGAAAACCCCTAATAAATTAATAAAAATCTCAGAGTTCTGCTTACCATATCAGATTTGCTGCTGTGTGAAGTCGAACTCTCTCGCATAGAAATAAGTACATGATACACGTGATCAATCCATTGTTTTTCGACCAATCAAAATCAACAATTCCATGTGGTATTTCTAAACGCTTTCTGATTGGTCAAATATCTTGTGAATTCCGATTCCGTTCGTTGCACTCATCCTTTGTTATTTTAATATAAGCCAATGAAATTGCTGTTTAAAATTATCATACTCGGAGCTACTCGGAAGGTTTACAAAAGGCAATCAAATGTGGCATATCGGAATTCACAAGTTCAGAAAAAAATGGACAATGGAGATGCTTGACGACAAAAAGGTCAACCCAAAGAAAGCGGTCTAAAAATTGACGTTTATAATTATAATAAAGTTATAATTTATAACAATTTACGTTTTTATAATTTCGCCCTACGGGTTCGTGCAATTTTGATAAGCTTTGAAAAACACATTCGTGCAAATTAATACTGAATATAGTTCTACAAAGGACACTTCTGTAATTATATTACCACGTCGCCTTTTATACTATGTATGACTGACATTGGATAGTAATAATAATAATAATAATAATAATGTATTTGCTTGGTACGCATCTAAAAATCTCGATGCGTTTACAAAAACTAGCGCATGTATTCTGTATACCTATTGCAAAAATGTTATAACGAAAGGGAGTGTACTAAGGGTTGGACCATTAGAAATCGTGGGAGGGGGTGACAATTCCCCCAAAAGATTCCCTGCACAGAAAAAATGTCCGGAAAAAAAATCCTGCAAGTACCTTACAACCCCCCCCCCCCCCCCCCCCAAAAAAAAAAATAAATAAATAAATAAATAAATAAATAAATAAATAAATAAATAAATAAATAAGTAAATAAATAAATAAATAAATAAATAAATAAATAAATAAATAAATAAATAAATAAATAAATAAATAAGTAAATGAATGAATGAATGAATGAATGAATGAATAAATAGATAAATAAACCACTCGTTATTAGTTTTCAACACGAACCGCGATTGAAAGTGTAATGTAAAACGTACTGCATGCATCACAATTAGACGATCGGTTATTATGAAAATCTCTCCGCAAATACGGAGGAGTGTGTCATATTGTCTAGCCTCCTCAGCAGCTATTTTTGGTAGGGAAGGATCGAACCTCCTATTGGTGACCAATACAAAAACGGCTGCCGGGGAGACTACATATTGTCAGTTTCTATTACATATACTAATATAATATACTAATTTAATATAATATTATAGTTTTAGCTTTATGCATTATGTATGCACATGTATACACCTATTTCAAAAAAGGTTGTCACCGCTAAGAGCGATAGGCGATAGGTAATAGGTCATTCCAAGACCGCAAAGCACTATTGATGTCTTAATTAAGCCATCCTAAATCTTTCTTTACACTCTTCCATCAAATATTTGCCTATTCATATGTAAATCAATTAGAAATCAATAGTGCTTTGCGGTCTTGGAATGACCTATTACCTATCGCCTATCGCTCTTAGCGGTGACAACCTTTTTTGAAATAGGTGTATGTTAAGTGCATATGCGGTATGCCTGCATGTACATGCACTTTGTGGTTGTTTATGTGCATGTGTATTTTCTATATCACAATATTTGTTAGCTTTAATTGCTAGCACTCATAATTTTAATCAAATTTTAACAAAATTTTATATCATATAATTTTATATATTGTTGTATTTTATCTTATATACTATTTTTTTTCCTTCTTTGTAACATTTATAATTTATTTAGGGCACCAGCTGATAACAGTTAATTCATTGTAATTTACTGAATGGTTTACCCTGCTTAAATAAAAGTATATACTACTACTATACTATATTTTCTATTGCATTTACTATATCTGAATAAAGTTATTTTATGCGTTAAGCCCCTCAAAAGGATTGGGGTCATTTTTGTATTTAAAAGTGATTTTGCTCAGTGTTCTGTGCTTACATGTAGAGACAATCTCGTACCCAGAGCCTGCCTTCCTCTTAGCTCGTTTCTCGGTCGGTCGCTGACCGAGAGGACCGCAGGCTCTGAGTACGAGATTGATTTAGAGATTAAAGCTTTGGTTAAGACGAAAGGTTTTCATGAGCCAGCTATATCACAATACGTGTTAGTGTTACCTCAGCGTTAACCTTTTAAAAATCGTTGAAAAATCGTCGCACCAATAGAAATGCATTAAAGTGCCCCTAAATTGAAATTCTGAGAATCGTTTCTTCATGAATGGAAATATTAAATGGCGAAATATCTCCGGATAAAATCATCTCCTTTTGGAACATTAAGCATTTGAAGTCGGGAAATGCAAATGAGATGACGTAAAAAAAGGAATTTGTATGATTTTGTCTCCAATTTTGAAACAAGTATGTTTGAGTTAGGTGGCAAAAACATTCACCAAACTTTGTACTGTTTTGCAAATGAAAAAATAGTATAAAATTCATCTCTAGTGTTTTTGTATATTCAAGAAGTCCTTTTTTACGTCATCTCATTTGCATTTTCAGATTTCAAATGCTTAATCCTCAGAAAGGAGATGATTTTATCCTGAAATATTTAACCATAAGGTTTTTCCATTCATGAACAAACGATTATCAAAATTTCAATTTAGGGGCTACGGGCACTTTTTTTTCACAACTTTATTGGACAAACCGCAGAAATAACATAACTAAAATACAAAAATAGAGAAAGTAGAAAAACAACAAAACAAAGGCACTGTCCAAGAGGTGGGTACAAACGGGACACGGAGTCCCATGCGAGGTACCCGCCTTGACTAAAGTATATAAAAATAAAAAAAACTAGAAAGATATCCTCCCCAAACCCTAAAATAGAAGCACTGAAAATATTCTACGCAGTTATCAAAAACTTGCGGTGCCGGGACCCATGTGCCAAAACGTTCCAGCCACAGGAAGATCCTTCAAGAATAAATAATATAAGTTTGAGCTATTAAAGTAATATCTTTGTCTTAGTGTTAGTATGACTACTGCCTATATCACTTTGAGAAAGAGGAGTGTCCACTTCCGGTTTATCAGCGTTCCGGTTTATCAGCGTACAAACATTTTCCAATAATCTCCGACTTTAAGATTGCTCGAGGTGACATCGTCGCACCAGAAATAACTACCAAGGAAACGGATTGACCTTGTACCATCCCAGTGCATTATTCGATGATATGGTCGCCAGCCTCCCAAGTACGCACCATGTCCCCATCTGTCTACCATAGTGGTACCGCTTGCCAGCTTTCCCCACTTGGCGCAGTTGGCAGACAATACTGAATTGTCGTCCGGTAAAACGACGAACGAACCGCAAGCCTTTGCTAATGTAGAGCTGGAGATGACAAAGTATCTGTACAGGGAAAAGGAGAGAAAGGCCATTTACCGTACAATAAGTAATTATCCCTAATTAGACTAGGCGCATTTTCGAAAAATCAGATACCTGGAGGCATTTTGGGGTGTAGAGGCTGGTAACATAACTATTCTCAACTGATTTTTCATGCTGAATCCGAATATGACTGTTACCAAGATGTATTCTGCAATCTTGTACGTGTAAATGACGTATTTTGTGATTTGCTACAGTCATTTCATACTAACGGCTTCAGTTTCATGTAATTCCAAAAGTTCCCAAACTTAAAAACAATGGCCATAGCTGGAAAGAGCACATCAAAATCAGTAAAACTGTGAAGTTGAAAAATCAAGATACAAATTAGATACAAATTTTCAAAAAACGAAATTTTGTATGAAAACACTTACAGTTATGCAAGAGATACAAACAAATTTCGATTTTTGAAAATTCGTATCTCCTTGATTTTTTAACTTATATCCTTTAATTAAACTTCACAGTTTTACTGATTTTGATATGGTCTTTCCAGCTATAGTAATTGTTTTTTGGTTTGGAAACTTTTGGAATTACATGAAAAAGCCGTTAGTATGAAATGACTGTAGCAATTCACAAAATACGTCATTTGCACGTATAAGATTACAGAATACGTCTTGGTAACTGTCATATTCGGATTTAGCTTGAAAAATTAGTTTAGAACAGTTATGTTACCAGCCTCTACCCCAAAATGGCTTCTGCACTTTTTGCGATCGACTTTTTCAGTTTTGCGCCTTGTCTAGATTATTCCATCGATGAGGATCGTAGTAGCGCTATCGAAACGTCTCGAAAAGGTAAATAAACAATCAGTGATAACCTTTTGACGATTTCTAATTATGCCTGATTACTCGATTTTCAAACCGTTAACGTATTATCCCTAAGAAGCGGTGACTGCTATCAGAATCATCGCATGCGCTGATGACCTGAAAACGAGGGACTCATGGATGTGTCTTGCCAAAAGAACTGCAAGTCGAGAAATAATGACTTTTAAATTAGTTAAGAAAACAATTTCTGGCGAAAAAAAAAAAAAAGGCTAAAGATGCTCTAATCTTTAGAGCCCATGCATTGTTCAAGTCATCATTTCAAACTTTTGCATAATGGAAGGTTTAGGTTGCAAGTATATCCCAGTACATTACGACTTGACAATATTCTATTTCAATTTTTAAAGCACATAAGTATTCACCTTGCTCTCAAGTTTTCAAACTTACTACACTTACTAGACTAGATCATAAACTATTTGTGTAATTCTGTTTACCTGACTGCATCAAAGCCAAGGTCATTCAAGGCCGTCATCACGTGAACTGTACGCCCTACAGACTTTTTGCGACACAAATAGCGTATCTGATTGAAGCCCATCTCAGTCTTCATTAAGTTTAGTCCGGTTGATGATATGTACTGATACCATTTGAGGCTTTTTACGCTACGATATCCATTAACAATGGTCGTTTTATCTGAAGGAGATGTAACCGACAGGATCCTCTGTTTTACAAGCGTCCATCCTCCTAGAGAAATAAAGAGCACTGAGATTTGATCGTTTGATCGACTCGTCCTACCCCTGTCTTAGCATCTCTCATTCTTAGTCCACACCCATATCTCACTCTTAGTCCACTCATTTAAAGCCTCTCCGCTCAGAGACTCTGTTTGTATTAGCGGAGCGGGGTAAATTGATTTATCTCATTATGTGGACAAGTTTTGTTTTGTTCCACATATTCAAAGAATGCACCTTTTAAAGGTCTTTTGAGCTTTTCTGAATGGTATTTGTCATTATGCAGGTAGCACAGAGAATTTTCGTTTGAGTGTGAAACGGATCGCACCCGGTACCGTGACTGTGCCGACAGTGTCGTGATGTCTATAAAACATTCGAAATTCTTGCCGTGACCGTGTCGTGACCGTGTCGTGATCGTGTCGTGACGGCGTCGTAACCGTGTCGTGACCGTACCGTGACCGTGTCGGACGTGACCGTGTAGTTTTCACATTCATACCACAACTACCCTATTTGGTAGATGAAGGTGCAAAACTTTCTTCTGATCTCATCTGATTTGCTCTATTTTTATTGGAAATTTCTTTTATTATGAACTTCCCATGCTCTTCCCATGCTCAGTCTTCCCATGCTCTTCTTTTTTCTTCGGAGAAAAAATTAAACCCTCGCTATATGGTAGAGAACAAGACATCAAAAAAACTCAATTCACATGTGATACGATGCCCGAGCCGGGACTCGAATTCGGACCACAGCGGTGAATGGCCCCCATAATAGGATAATATGGTTTACATACCATATAGGTAATGGAGTTCACGTTGGTACATTCTCTGTAGAAGGGATCGGAGTTTCCATGACGACACTCCAGATTAACAAGAGAGTTAGGTTTCCATGGTTACGTCTTACACAAGCAGACGAGTTCACATGGTTACATTTTACGTCAGGAAAGGCTATAAAACTTACCTCCATCTGTTGTCATATCACAATACACGAGGAAAGGACTCCCAGACCTCGTTGGATCGATCCAATATTCACCGTCACCGTTATCCTTTCTATAGACCTTGATGTAGAAACAAGATCTTCCTGGAAACGCAGTGGACGAGCCGTTTTGTCCTATTTGATAAATAATAATTGTTCTGTAAAGGTGTAAAGTTGCGGTACGGTAATACGGGCAACAAACTCGTGTAACATTTCGCACAACATTGTTCAACTCAAAAATCAAGTCAAACAGCTCTAGTTTTAAGCATTGGTTACCTGTGGTGCAACAAAGAAAATTTGTTGCGCGCGGGTGGTAATACGAACAACATTAATTTACTCTGCAACTGCTTGCAGCGCAACAATATTATGTACCTACCAATCCATATTTCACAGTGTTGTCCTGCATAACTCTCGTCACATTTACACTCATAGTCGTCAGTACATCCATCTAAACTACAAGTTCCTCCATTTTGACAAGGACTGGGTGCACAGGTAGGGAAAACCTAACAATAAATCTTGATGTAAGCATATAGAGCGTTTTCACTTCCGATCACGTGACGTAATTTTACGTGATTCAATTTTTTTCAGGCCTTTCCAGAGCTCTGACCAAAATCATAGCAATTGTATCTGAAAGAACAACGAAAACTGTGTATATCTGAAAAAGTTAGAGTCAAAATGTTTGTTCGTTACCAAGATATGATTTTTTTAATTTGCTTGAATATTTGGTAAGAATGTATGCAGCCGCCTTGTTGGGGTACCATTTTGGAACCCCAATATGGCGGCCACAACACTGAGCATTGAAATGATACTAAAACCAGGGATAATCTGTTTATTTTGCTGAAAATATTCTTAGACCAATTAAGATTATTCATTGACTAACCCATTGATGTAAAATTTGTGGTAAATTGTTATGATTTTATGCGATTCGAAAACGCGTGACAGTATGGCGTGACAGAACTTAGGTCACTGATTATTCGAAAGCGGAGCATCAGAAATTGCCCAAACTTACAGGAAAGTATTTCCTTGATGGCATAGAAAAATGATATGACCTAACCAGCTTTTTTTGATACATGATTTTGATTTTAACTAGCTGATGACGTCACGTGAAAACGCTCTATAAACCGACGTACATTTCTCTCTGAGCCCATCAGACTTCGGTTGATCAGTAATAAACTACCTCTACATGAGCAACTTTCCTTGACAAGTTTTTCTTAGCAAGGAGTCGAAAACTTGCTCGAATTGACGGAAAAATACTGCCATTTTCCTTGTTGAAAAGCTGGCGGTGTACCACCAGGCTATTATGACCAGCACTTTCAGTGCTAGAGAGAGAGAGAGGAAACCTATTATTTTCGGAGGCGCTCGTTATAGAGTATAACATTTAATATTCTCTGATATTTAGGTTACCGCCATACAACTAATTGCAGACAAAGGCAATCACTGCAATTATTAAAGTAGTATGACTGCTGCCTAGTCCGCCATCTACAAGCCTGCAACCCGACCACGTTGCGCTGCGTGCTCCCAATTTAGTGGTTAGGCTGTGGACGACTAACTCCCCACAAATGTATTTGGGGCCTTTACGTCTAAGCAGTATATATAGACCTTACTGATCCGGTACTTATGTAATCATCAGCGTCATAATACGAGTATCCTGCCTTAATGACGTAATCTGATGCTGGCGCGGAGGCCTTGGAAAGACTACTCAATTGACAGATGTGAAGAGGGGATCCTGTTTCTTGGTAATTGTATGATTTACAACCATTAGTTCGTAAACACTGATCAGCGCAGTCATGGAAACAGGTTACGTCATGTGTTGCAATCACGTGACCAGTTAACATGTGACCTAGATGGAGAATTCAAGATTTAGTACTGAAAACTTCGCAGAAAGTTTTTTTGTGAAGCATACACTGCCATTGCGTGGCCAATTAACACGTGACGCAACTTGTTGGAGAAAAAGGTGCATCTCGGTGCATCGTTTGTCCGGGCCTTTAACAGAAATTATGCAAAGTTCTTTAATGCCGATTCGTATATACCTATTTCAAAAAAAGGCTGTCCTTTGATTTGTTGCATACTGCATATTGCATATTGTATAGTGCACACCAAGACCAAAATGTATTGTGAATTTATAATTTTCACGATTTTTCATACCTAAAATATCGAAAATGGAGACTGTCTACTTTGTTCCAACCTGAAAGGCTACAGAGAGACATTATGTGTAGTTATATTGCCTCTTGTTTGCCACTTGCACTTTGTTCATGCTTGGTATGCACTATGCAATATTCAGTATGCAACAAAACCAAGGACAACCTTTTTTGAAACAGGTATACACGTCCAGTAGACATGCAGCGAATACATATTTGAGAGTTACCTTGAGCGATTCTCTTAAATGTTGCCATTCTTTTACATTCACCTCTTGCAGGGCCTTTGGTCAGTCCATGTGCCATAACTGCGCATGTCAGACTGACGATAAACCAGTGCCAAAGTTTTGCAACCATTTCAATACCTGTAAATTTGGTTGGGTTAAATGTTTATTGTTTGACAGAGCGTACTAATTGTTTTTCAGTAGTTTGTGAACATGATATGCTTGTTTTAGAATTTCAACTGAGACCTTCAATTAGTTTTATTTAGTCCACTGAAACGAACTGAACCTGAAACTTCGTAGTTAACATTTTTTAAATAAACGAAGCAACGTTTCGAAAAACCAGATGAGATCGATGCTTATTACTTGGAGACTGAACATGACATACTGGCCAGGAATTTTTGCAAGTAAAAGTAAGAAATAGGAAATATAGAATAAGAGATATCATGAAGACCAATCAAGACTAAGACTGTTAAATTCTCAGATTAGCCGGTTCAGTATACGTAACCAAAGTTAAAAAATTTGAGCAAATATAAAATGTCAAATCTAATCAACTGAAAAGCAAAGGCAGCCGTCTTGAACTTTCTACGTTCCAACAATATTTAAATGAATAATGGATATCGAGCTGAACAAAATGGTCGGGAATGGAGAATATTTAGCGTGAAAGAGCAGAGGAATATAGGGAATCTTTAAACGAAGACAACTTAACTGAACTTAACTCAACTCAACTCAACTCAACTCAACTCAACTCAACTCAACTCAACTCAACTCAACTCAACTCAACTCAACTCAACTCAACTCAACTCACTTAACTTAACTAAATGGCGTGAATAAATGTGAATCAGAAATAAGCCCTAAGGGCTCAAATCAAACTTAAATACGCGAAAATGAGATTTTTCAGTCGGGATGTTCAAGACTGACGTACTGTCAATTATTTTCTTTTAGTCTTTCATTACCTTCATTTCAATTATAAATTATCTCAAACAGTATAGAAGAAAGATATGCACACAAAATATTGTTTGAAATAAAAATAGCCGAGCTTCTAAAAATATACCACATCTTTACAACAATATAGATTAACTTAACCGTTAACTTAACTTAACTTATTATAACTTAACTTAACTTAACTTAACTTAACTTAACTTAACTTAACTTAACTTAACTTAACTTAACTTAACTTAACTTAACTTAACTTAACTTAACTTATTATAACTTAACTTAACTTAACTAAATGGTGAATAAAATGTGAATAAATAAGTCCTAAAGACTGACGTAATGCCAATTATCTTCGGCTTTTAGTCTTTCATTACCTTTTCAATGAGCTTTTATCAGGTATTTTTAAATTCGTAAAACAGAAAAAGAATTACTATAGCTGGAAAGAGCATGTTAAAATTAGCAAGACAGTGAAGTTTGAAGGAATTCAATCCAAAACTCGCGAGAATATGAAGTTTTGAAAACGGTGTGAATTTGTAAGAGAACCTTTGCTGGTAGGCAGTCCGTCTTGCCTACCAGCGAATGTTTTCATACAAAATTTCGATTTCGGAAAATTCATATCTTCGTGAGTTTGAAAGTTACTTCATTCAAACTTCACAGTTTTACTAATTTTGACGTGTTCTTTCCAGCTATGGTAATTATATTTCTGTACTGTGACTTTTGGAATTGCATGATAAAAGCTCATTACCATTTCAATTATCAATAGTCTAAAACAGTATTGAAGAAAGATATGCGCACAAAATATTGCTTGAAATTAGTGAGCTTCCAAAAATAAAACCCCACCAGAAACTCATAAGGGGATTGAAACGTGTAGCACGGGTCCCATGCTCCGGAATATTCAAATTATGCAAATGAGGCAAAGGCGCTTTTTGACCATATTTGGGAAATGAAAACTTGACCTAAAATATATTTTGTAGCTTTTATTTGTAATTTTTCGGTCATTATTAAAGTATGTTTGGCATTTTTTATGACTTTAGACATCCTAAAATGCAACTTTGTACTCTGAAAAGAAAGTTCACGATCAGCTCCAAATGTTCTCAAGGCCAACCGTTAGTGGATTTACAAAGCATTTTGACCCCACTTTACAACAATATAGATTAACTAAAAATTGCTTCATACATGATGTTCTAAAAACTCCTTTGCATGCATAGATATGATAATTACTGTTGTTTTAGTTGTTAAGTTTATTTATGAAGATTTTCCCCGTACAAAAAATGATTGCGATTTGCCTTATACGGTAACAAATAGTCAAGAAAGACAACAAATATTAAACTATAAACGACAAATATTGTCCACGATCAAGCCTCACCTTTATACTAAGCCAATGATGAATTTTGGACAACTGTAAAGTTGTCTCCTCCGCAATCGACCGTTTTAAACAATTATATTTAGATAGTATAAATATTTCATGCTTTTAGAGTTGCATGGTGAGTTGTAGCTAAGATATGACAAAATGACGACGTCAACAATCAGCCTGTGTGGGCCGCACAACTAAGGGAGAGATCTTGGTGTACGTGCCAGCTTTCATGCAGGTTGTTGTAAACGTCTCTTAGAGTCTTTATATATACTTAAACTAAGCTAAAAAGTAACTTTTTGCTAGTGGAAAAACCATGTGCTTATTTGCTACACACAGGAAGCCCATTCCTTGACATCTGCCCTCAATCAGTGGCAAACTTCTTCTATTTATGTTAAAATACGAGATTCGTTGTTTATCTCAAGGATCAGCTCAGTTTTTATCTTAGCCTTACAAAACCATCCATTTTTGCTTTGGGTACGGATTTATTTTAAAATCTAACATTTCAGGTCTTCTGACTGTTCTGCCAGATAGTCAATACTTGGGTCCCTGTTCCTCGCTTAAAATAACTTTAAGGAATATCGACAATCAGGAAGAAAATTACTAGTTATTTCTCTACGTTTTTTAAAATACATTAAAATGTATTCGTAAATCAACGAAATAACATTATATCTAGAATTTTAAATTTATATCACATTTGTGAATATATGGTTCTCCCAAATTAATATCATAAAACCAAGTTTTATTCCCTAGCTATTCAAATCAGTATAGATTCAGTTAACAAGGATACACAGATGCCGTCAACATGTGGTGAGAACAATTAAGTGCAAAAGAAGTCGAGTGGAGTAACTATAGAGAACAGACGCAAGGAATTACACCTATTTTCAAAATTACACGACCTTTGCAGACGACACTTGAATGGCTTTTCAGTGTTTTGACTGCCGTCAATCAAAGCTCCGACTATTCGTTCTTCCTGAAGCAAGCTTAAATTTACATCAAAAGTCGGAAAATACTAAATGTTCTATCAATAAATTCAAGTTTGTTTTGTTTCTGAATTTAGAAAGCTAAAATTTTACAAATTCTAGTCGTTACAATTTGATCGCCACTAGGTCGCGTAATTTTGAAATTGGGTGTAAAACAAGGAATCTATTTGTTTTACATAATATATTTTTTGAAATATTTCAGCCAATCAGAGAGCGCGTAAGAATATATGACGTCATATGTGCGTGTGTACTCTAATCACACATGGTTGTCGACCAATAAGATCCCGTGTAATACTACTGAATTATTATATGAACCACAATCCTTTTACTATAGTCATTATTGTATCTCAAATAACTGCATTATAGCCACATACATGCATGCCATTGCAAGAATACCTAATTATACAATGGTTTCTCGTGGTAAACCATGGATATCCCACGTGTATGCTAGAAAATACAAGTGACTCGTGGGATATTCCACGGTATAACCATTGTATAACTAGTACTTTTATATCGCGCCATTTCCGAAACTTTGCTACTAAAGCAATGTCAGCTTGGGGACGTAGTAGTTTGCAGAAGAGACAGCAAAGTTGTGACACATGTTTGGACTGAAATTGGCCACTGTTGTGACGATTTTATTTCTACTAAAGTCAACGGTTACGCCACACTGGTATACAGCTTGATTGGGTGGCGTAACCATAGAAACTATTTTAACAGAGTGAAGTCTCTTCAGAAAAAGGTGGGGAAAATTAATCGCCAAAAGTCACAGAAGTGTGGCAACCCCGCCACCAAGGACCCAAGCTGTTTATATAGTGCGCTAACGACAAACGGCAAAAATTGACCTTGATTTTGATTTTATATTTTACTCTAATCCTCAAATCAACCCAACAAGCAAATAAAGAGCAAATCTCTTAACAGAAAATGCAAATAACTGAAACTGAAACTGAAACGGCTGAGGACACTGACGGCTAAAGTTTGTCGTTTGACGGTTGCCGTTTGCCGTAAACGTCAATCTTAAGGTCGATTTCTATCATCGAAAACAGTGCTTGAATAGTGTGATCAAAATGGGAACTGGCAATTGAAATTCTATAATAGGGCTGTTGTCGTCATCATTTGAATCTCACGACTAGAAACGTGAATCAAACATGCATTCCATGTTCCGACGCACCTTGAGTTTTGAAGGTTTTCCACACACATTTTAAAAATCTGTTTTATCTGCACAAGGACATATGTACAATGTATATGGACAATTTTCATAAAACTTTTCTATATTTTGGCAAGGAAAACAAAAACAAAAACTGAAAAACAAAAACAAAACATGCGAAACAAAATTAAAAATAAAACAAAAACAAAAACAGAACAAAACAAAAACGAAAATAAAAACAAAACAAAAACAAAACAGAAAACGAAACAAAACAAAACAAAACAAAACAAAACAAAACAAAACAAAACAAAACAAAACAAAACAAAACAAAACAAAACAAAACAAAACAAAACAAAACAAAACAAAACAAAACAAAACAAAACAAAACAAAACAAAACAAAACAAAACATAACAAAATTAGACTAAAGTCCTGTTTACATTAAGCGAGTCTGTAGAGTAATTTTCTATAACCCGTGAAACACACTTTGGTGTATTACACCCTAATACACCCTAATTCCATTGTGTTCTTTTGTTGTCATTCGACTATTACACTTTGTTTCACAGGTTATTGAAAACCACTCTATTGAAAACCACTCCAGCACTAGGGCTAATCATTTTTTCGTTTTTCCTGGGGACGTCGACACTAAAACCAAGAGAGTGATCCACCCTGCTAGGGCTACCCTATATTTTCATGTTTGTAGACTCTAAACTCGTTTTACAGATAAACATTTTTACAATGTTTCAACGGCGTGACGTCATCACTAAAGTTCCTGGCTCTAAGAAATTTGGATCAAGTTTGATTCACGGTAGTTGAACACCGATACCCGACTTGTATCGGGATCACCACTTTTTGAAAGTTATAGCATGCATATTCCTTGGCAGGCAAATTTCTTTCCGTAAAGTGCTCGAGTTTTGCAGTATAGTCGGCTGTAAAACCAAAATGTTAATAGACTTCAGGCAGTCCATTGTTTTAGATATTTCCAGAAACTAGAACTTCCAAATAAACGCGTTATTTCTTCTAACTTTGTGCAGTTTGTTTCCGCAAATTGCCATCCCCTCCGGTGTACAATGTTGGATTTTTTTCTTGCCAGTT
>JALIZF010000897.1:0-90582 GCA_029948255.1 Telmatactis stephensoni
CTAGGATACAGTGGGATACACTAGGATACACTAGGATACAGTGGGATACACTAGGATACACTAAGATACAGTAGGATGCAGTAGGATACACTAAGATACACTAGGATACAGCAGGATACAGCAGGATACACTAGGATGCACTAGGATACAGTGGGATACACTAGCATACACTAGGATACAGTGGGATACACTAGGATACAGTAAGATACAGTAGGATACAGTAGGATACAGTAGGATGCAGTAGGATGCAGTAGGATACACTAGGAAACACTAGGATACAGTGGGATACACTAGGATGCACTAGGATACAGCAGGATACGCAAGGATACAGTGGGATACAGTAGGATACACTAAGATACAGTAGGATGTAGTAGGATATTGATTATATTTTGATACACTTGGTGAAGCATACACCAAGTACTTACCTGGAAAGCCTGTGGTAAAAATGTGACCGCTGTACCAGAACCCTATGCTTGCAGACTCAAAGGAGTAATCAAACATGGCGGACGACGAGCTTGCAGCATTACGAGCCAAACGAATGGCAGAGTTACAGAGTCAGATGGGAGTAAGATATGAATATGATTACAGGTCTCTCTTGTTGTACTTCTAATGCGTTGTGCTATGATACCTAGAACCAAGATGTCAGCAAAATTCAACAGCAGCAGCAGCAACAAGAAGCGATGGAAAGGTACGAAAATAAATTGTTTGTAAGATAAAATTGAACAATTTTTTTGTTCATTGACTGCGAGGTAGTCTCCGTCTGTGGCTCCTAGAAAATAAGTAAGATATATACCTTTATAATATCTAAGAGGAAAGTGCCTTGTACTATCGAAAGTATACTGCCTTTTGAATTTGGAAAAGTTATGATAATTTTTAAAATAGAGGGCAGGGCTTATGTTGTTGTTTTGGGGTCTGTTACTATCGTAGAGAAAAAGAAATGAGAAACGCCATGCTGTCACAGATTTTAGACCAGTCAGCTAGAGCTCGATGTAAGTATATCAATGTAATGATGTATACAGATGTAAATTTATAAAATTTTGACACTGAAACATTGATGCCAGACACAATAATTAAGCTTACATTGTATGTATGATATGTATTGTATCATAGTTAGAGTCAAAAATTTTCATGTCCCATAGATTAGCTTCCGTGCAGTCACCCACTGTTGTCATCATTTTGTAAACAAACTTTTGTATGTATAAAACAAAAGTATGATTTATAAAAGCTTTTATCAAATATTTTCATAGTTTTTAACTATATTCAGTAAACTATATTCAGGTTTCCTCTCTCATGAATTGCACAAAAGCAATACTGCAATATTGCAGTAATGCTGGCTACAAGTATGCACAACTAATGTAGGCAACAACAGAGGAATGTAAACATCTGAAACTGGTCTATAGCAAAACAACAACAACAACAAAATGGAAAACAAAACAAAATGTTTAACATTTTTCCACCTTTTACAGCCCAAATCGCGACTAGCGAATTACAAATTTTGTTTTGATTTTGGGTTTTTCTGAACCGTCAATCATTTTGTGGGCGGAGCATCTTCCAAATCAACCAATCACTGAACGAGTTCGTGAAAGCTCCGCCCCCAAAATGATTGACGGCTCAGAAAAACCCAAAATCAAAACCAAATTTGTAATTTGCTGGTCGTGATGCAACGATTTTCGCTGTAATATATTTTGTTTTGTTTTCCTTTTCTTTCTGTTTTGTAAAATTAACCATCACAAGTGCACTTGCAAACATCAAATTTCTTTTAGAATAGTAAAGGTTTACAGTGATAAGCAGGAGTTAACAACAATAATAGATATGATCCATTAGCATTTACTCTATTTTGAAACCTCTTTATAACAGCCACGATGGCCATTGTAGAAAGCTAAATATAATATCTGGGTCTTTCAGTGAACAGTATCGCTCTTGTAAAACCCCAAAAAGCAAAAATGATAGAAAGCATGTTAATACAAATGGCTCAAAGTGGACAAGTAGCTGGAAAGGTTGGCGAGGCACAACTTGTGAGCTTACTTGAAAAAGTGAGTGAACAAACACAGAAGAAAACTACTGTCAAGGTGAGATTTTGTCAATTAATATTGAAGGGATACCCATAAAAATGGCCAAAGTGGCTTTTATATCCAGATATTAAAATATTGTGGCATAGGAAAGTCTAGGAAGAGGAAAATCCATTTAAAACTTTTGAGAAAATTAGAAAAGTCACTTAATTTAAGCCATGTTCATATACCTTAATTCCAACTCATCTAGGGAAGAAATATATGGTGAAACCTCTATTTTGGGGACACCTTTATACAGATGACACTTTTTCAGAATTCTGAAATGTTGCTTCTGCAATTTCTACTAAGGGGACGCTTTCTCTGGTCCTGAAGATGTCCCCCTTTGTGGAGGTTCCACTGCTTTCCTTATTGCTTCAACCTGTGCTAGCTAAGAAGGGGACATTATTGTCTCTTGTAAAAGCATTGAGCTTTTTGAAATCCCTTCTAGAAATAAATTATTATTATTTTTTTATTATTGGTTCTGAGGGTGTTCCCTTACTGGATGTTCCCCTCTATTTCCACATTGCTTCAAATAATTGTTTGACAGGTTTCTGACAGGAATTGAATGCATGACTTACAACATGAGCAGTTTTGTGATATTCACCCTGCATACTGCTAGGTCCAAAACTAGGAGTTGTAGGGGTTATTGCCCATGTAGCCTGCTTACAGGCTCTCAAAGGGGAGGGGGAGGGGGAAAGGGGAAAGGGGAAGGAAGCTGGGGAGGAGGGGAGGGGACTGGGGAGGAGGGAAAGGAAGGGAGAGCCTGCATGAATGCTACTGTTTCAAAAATATATGCCCCCTTGTGCTTGATTGCATGGCAGGCTAATAAAGGTCAATCTAAGCCAATCAGGACCAGGGTAAACACTGTCAAAATTTTGACAGTTCACCGATATTCCCCATGCACGTGCAATATATTTTGCGCTAAAATTTACAATGGGTCGAGATAGTAGTATGAATACAACTCCTAAGAAAATTATACGCTCGATAAACGAAGAATTTAAAGATAAATGTCATTCATGTAAATGCTCATTTAAAGTCCAGTTCGGAAACTCAAGTAAGGCATCATACATTTCAACGGAAAATTTGTTTATTCCTTCAAAACGTGAAGCCAGTTGTGGTGTTGTTCTACGGCTTTGTTATGCGAAGATGTTAATATCTGCTGCCCCAAATCATCGACGCTCTCCGAGAGAGTTTGTAACTCGTGCGGGAGAAAGATCAGAAGTCTCCATTCCTTGTATTTATTTGTGAAAAAATCGTTGACTGAAAGAAATCAGCCACATAGCAAGAGACAACTGCCAACAACTGTATCAACTCCAGAACGGAGTCCCATGCCGAGAAAAGTACTCCGTCCGAGAAGTTCACCAAATCCAAATGAGGGACGAGTATAAAGCAGTTTGAAGTAAGGCTTTAGCTGTCTCTTTCTGTCCTCGTTTTAAGATTATCGAAGAGCCATTTTTAAAGTTTAAATCTGTAAGAACATCATGTATCAAGTCATCCAACTACGACATGATTGTTTACTGAAATTCTAACTACTAGTTCTAACCGCAAAGTCACGGTTCAGTTCCCTCAGCCAATCAGATGCCTCCATTCCTGGGCGAACGGAGAATATTTTTGAAACAATAGCGTTCGTGCAGGCTCTCCCTTCCTTTCCCTCCTCCCCAGTCCCCTCCCCTCCTCCCCTCCTCCCCAGCTCCCTTCCCCTTTCCCCCTCCCCCTCCCCTTTGAGAGCCTGTAAGCAGGCTATTGCCCATGTAATTGACAAGTGACACTAAAACTTTACCATTACTATAGAGCAGTCTTCACATGAGTATGAAACAAACTGCGCTGTGCCATAACTGTGACAGTGTTGTGATGTTTATAGAAACATAAGTAATTTCTGCCATTACTGTGCCATGACCATTTGGTGCTGTTTTCACAGTCATACAAAATCTACTCTATAGTTAATTCATTATGACTGTGAGAAAAGTATCGTGTCACAGCATGACTACAGCAGGAATTTTGAATGTGCAGTTCCAAAAAATATCCATACCCCCACCAAGGAGGGAATTTGTAAATGGACCCCCCAACCCTCCGGAACTTCCATTTTTCTTCCATACAAACTCTGTAATTTTGTTTTTCTGACCCCCTCCCTTCCCTCCAGAATTTCCAATTCCCTCCACGGTGGGGTATGGATATTTTCTGGAACTACACAATGTTTTTATGGACATCACAGCACTGACACTGAGTCCCAGCATGGTGCAGTCTGTTTCACTTACCTTGGATGATTTGTTCCATTGAGATGTTTCTATTTGGTGTAAAATAACCCATGAAATATGTTTGTACATGTAGTTCAACAGACGTCGTTATGATGACTCAGATGAAGATGATTATTAAAAACTTATAATGCTGAAAGGTACATGCTATTTTTGTTTTATCTGATTTTAATTGTTCAATTTATAATCTGGCTCATAAAATAGCGCCAATAACCATTATCAGGCATTGACAATTATTATTATATAGTGCTCATATTATTGCTAAGTATTTATCTATTTTATTTTATTTGATCTTCAGCTCAAGCTTTATACAATATTTTGTTTGCAACATGGAGAGAAAGACAAGATGGAAAAGTGAAACTCTTTTGCTCTGCCTTGCTGCCATGTTGTTGAGTTGTTGTTCAGACTGTCCTTCTTGGAAATGATACCTCTAATCCTAAACATGCCATTCTTTAGCCAGATAGAACTAAAACCATATAACTAACTAATGTGATTCTCAAACTCAGGACTTTCTCTATTTTGTGTATATTTAGCTTTTGTATGCATGCTCCCCCCCCCCCCCCCCCCTCTCACCTTTCCAAATTTCTCTTGCTCTCCCACTGAAAAAAAAAGGCTGGCAAGGCACTAGGTACAAATGTCGTACCCTTATGGGTTTCCTGTGGTAAGCCCTTTCTGTCAGTTCAATCCACATGACTGCTGGAATGCAGCAATAAAGAGAATGTATTTTACTTGAAGTTTATTTAGGACTACTGTATGGTCACTGCAATTGATAACCCATTGTGTTGATGTAAAAAATAATGAATATTTGTAGTAAATCAGAAAGATGTGTGTTATTAAAGGATTGAGAACTGTTGTCACTAATTGCTTGCATCCATGTGCATCATGTTACAGTAGTACAGCACTATATCAACTATTGTTGCACTAAAAATTATCTGGGCCAATCATATTGCTGGTAGCCCCCTGTGCGTTGATTCAGGAGACATTTTGGTAAAGGGTAAAGAAAACTTGATTTCGAAGCTACAATTTAAGGAGCAAGGATGGCAAAGTTGGTTAGTGCGTGGCCTTCGATGCAAGAGATCCGAGTTTGATTCCCAGTGACCTCGCATCCTTGTTTCGACTTCTACTAATCTAAATCTAGTCTGACAGGGGCTCCAGGAATGGCCTACATGATGAGGTCTCCCAGTAGGGTCCAATAGCATCATTGCTGTCAGATGACGAATCGTTGTTGTCATCATTGCTATCATCACTGTTGTCATCACTCTTGTCATCACTGCTATCATCCATATGTTGTCATCATTGTTGTCATCACTGCTATCATCCATGTTGTCATCGTTATCAATACTCTTGTTATCTCTGCTATCATCCATGTCATCACTGTTGTCATCATTGTCTGGTTTAGCTTGCAGAGGTGATTTTACTAGTCGCTTTATCAAAACTTTTGCCCCAGAATCTAACATCTTGTAATCAGGCTTTTAGATGTATGATATGACTCAGAACCGAATACTTAGTCTTATTTAAGTTACAATGCGGATAAGAACTAGGGAGCTTTCTATTGTTCTGCAGCATATAGCTTTTCCCACCGCAGAATTTCTTGGTTTCACGATAGAAAATATATCATCAGGCTCGTAACATGGTATATGGGATCAGGGATCAGAGGCCAGGGCTCAGGGATCAAATGGGTGGGATTGAGGATCAGGGACATTGGGTCAGGATCAGGGATCAGCTCAGTTTTTTTGTACCAAGGATCAGGGATCAAAAATTTCTAGAAATATGGGCTCAGGAATCAAAATTTCCGTAAAAACCGGGATCAGCGAGACGAAAATATGCCAATGTTACGAGTCTGATATCATTCTATGGATAACGTTTTCAAAAAAAAGTACAAAAACTCTCTTTTGAAGCCTAGTTTCTTTTGTGTTAAAAGATTTCATCCAATCATAAGCTTTCAAAACAATACCCAAACTACGCTTCGAATTTGCCATGTTCCCCACGTTGAAGTTTTGTCATGTAATAAGGCTAGTGAAAGTTTTTGTTAAATGGGAAGCAGCTGATAAATAAAATCGAAATAAATGTCCAAACTCGAAAAGTTGTGGGAGATTTTCATGTTTTAACCAATGAGATAAGTGCTTTAAACAATACCGCAATTAGGTCCTAACGGTTTTTTATGCCTTTAGGCTCCCTAGTTCTTACTCGCATCGTCACTTAATTTAATGAATGGAAAATGTTAGTAATAATGCATGCTGCTTCGACGGAAAAAATCCGAGCTCTCAGACGGGGCTTGAACCGCGACATTGGCTGATTGCCTGTCTGCAGACGCTCTTATTGCTTTTTTACTAACGTCTTGTTTTTAAAACAAGAAAAGTTAAAGAAAAACACGGTTATTTGCCAATTACAATTTGTTTAATGATTAGTGCACTAAGAAGGTTTATAGTTTGTTTTGCCTTCATCGGTGCAGCCAAACTTCTCTGAGATCTGAACGCATTTTAAAAACTTCAGTTATACAAAAGGTCCATAATTTTGAAACATATAGGCTTCTGTCTGAGCTATTTCGTTTCAAAATTGACCATATAACTCGCGCTCGCCTCACAAAATGGTCTTCGATTAAACCATGATTTTGCAGTACGAATACATTTGCCGTTAGCTTTCAAACAAATATCAGAAGATTTCAGTCAGACTTCCTAAAGACTGATGGAAGGAAACCATATAATCAGGAACTTACAACAAAGAGTCATGATCAGTGCTAAAAGACGAAGCATATCATGCTATTTTAAACTAGATCAATTCAAACACATTTATCAGTAGTCTTTCGACGTGCCGCGTTTTGGTTCATTTAAAGTCAATTAAGAAATAGCCCCCAACATCATAAAATAGAGCATCTACGGCAGACTTTTATATCTATTCTCAACAGCAGGTGGATGTTTTTACCAGCCTTCTCTTTAAACGTTTACAGTTATATATAGCATGCATTTCCTGTCGATTAACGTCATGATCACCTAGAATTCTTCAGTTCTTATCCCGTTATAACTTTACTGACGAACTTAATTCATTAATCAAAACCGAAAACATGTATGGATAGAGCATACTATGTGAATATGTGAATATGCATCCTCGCCCGCACCGATTACTGAAAAAAAACCTCGCTTTTTATGGCCCATTTGCTTGATCAAAACAAAACCAAACACTTGATGCTTGGAATGCACGCACAAACACAGTTTAGGACCGTAATGATCAAGGCAACTGAGGCATGTAATTACTCAGTCATCCTCGGGAATAAATACAGGGCGCCATTATTCTGTCGCTCGTTTAATTTCTCGTTCAAGAAAAGATACGCTGAGTACGGACTATGGAACCGGGAAGTCATTTTAGGACTGGAATGAGATACATATCATTATTTTACCTACCGTCGCGAGTGAGCAGTCCAGTGGACGACTTCAGATCACGTAGTGCGAAAAGCAGGCTATTGCCGAGGCAGAAGTGGAATATTGAATAAAGATTAAAAACCTGAAGGAATATTAAATCTCTGCATTAAAAAGGAAGGAATAGGGAATATCAAAACCAAGACTGTTGATCTTTCAGATGAGCCGGTTTTTAGGTGGGAAACTTTTCAGCCATTGGCTGACGGACCTTTGGATTAATGACCGGTGGAGGATTAAATCCCAAACTGATAAACATGGAACAAGCCTTCTAACCCTAAAAAATATCCTGCATCATTAACAACTTAACGTTAACAGTTAAAAAATATCGAACACTTCTTATGTTGTCAAATAAATTGAAACACACACAATCTCTTTCGTTCTCAAATCAATAAAAACAGCTGTCGTGAACTACTTTTCTTTGAAGTTTTTGCCCGGTGGCTCGCGCTTTGCGCTCGTAAGAGCTGGATATCTTAATTTTCTAAATAAATGAAAACGCAGCCCTATACTACAAACATTTTGCCGACAGTCTTGGGCTTCGCGCTTGCAAGAGCGTTATATTCTAAATCTGAGCTACGAAGCAACCACTGAGAACTCTCAAGCTAGTCTTTGTCGGTGGAGTGACTCGCACCTTGCGCCGCCAGTGCATCTTATAAATCCCTTGGAAAGTAGTCACTGCCAACACCTATGCCTCAATTTTTGCAAGGGCGATTCGCGCTTCGCGTTCGCATTTGCAAATGATTAAATATGTTCATTTATATCGTTGCATGTGACGTCACGGTAGCCATCTTGGATGAACTTCAACGAAAGATTTCTCATTAGCGTCTATTGTTTGTTCATCCAACATGCCTACCGCTTCATTGTCTTTCGATTCCCAAACGAATGGATGAAACCCAGCAATATTGGTAACATAAAACATTAATGCAAATAATGTGCCGTGTTTTGTTTGTATTTTGTATGGTGGATGAGGACAAGCGAAAAGTTCGAAAAATATTAAAATAAATAACGAATATTGAGGAAATGATTAAAGGTAGAATATTCTGCGGCTAGATTATAGAACACCCGTCCACGTTTTTGAATAAGTATAGAAGCTTTTGTATATTCTTGCGTCGTTTTCAAAGAGTTCCGCTCTAGAATATATTATGGTGGACGAGTATTCTATAATCGCTCCATATCTTTATCTAGGCAATGAATTTAATCTCGCAAATAGTTGAATCAGAGAAGGAATTCTTTTGCGAAAAGTTTTGAAAAAACAGGCGTGCGGACCGAGTTGGTTTTGCTTTCTCGGTGTGTCCATACTAGTATGCCATATTAGATGCTGATTGGTTGTCCTGATCAAATACGATCAGGTTTATGAAACGTATTGATAGTTAGCTGTTTAGAACTTGTTAAAAGGCATTTGAGGCGGGTGGTGTATCTTTGCCCCTCTAAAACGCGTAGGATGGGGATCCTGTCTAGAACGTCTATAAATAATATTTTTGCAATATGGTAAAATACACCTAAAAAAGCGGAACCTTCTTAATTAAGTAGTTTTTTCTCAGTCTCATTCCTTAGTTCTCAGCTCCCTTGTATAAACCAATTCTGTGTGCAGCAACGTTTTAGTGAAACATCCCATTGATTCATTTACTAACGACTGATCAAAGTGACTGCGTTTTAGAGCAAAGAACGAGCATGAATAACAGAACCGCAGATTCTCCAGAGCGGCTATGCTTGATGATTGACCCACGGACGCTTACTAGGTCTTTGCGTTTCTGGATACCAACAGCAATCACTTCAGTAATTTTAAATATCTTCACTAATGGTCCAGTTATAGGTATTATCTTGACAAGAAAGCGTCTTCATACCACATCAAACTGGTTCATTCTTTCCCTTGCAATGGCAGATCTCTTAGTTGCAGTCGCGGTGAGTCCTATTGGACTCTCTTGTACGTTTGCTTCTTGTTCAACAGCTTTGAAGATTTTACTGACGTTAATTCGCTTTAATACCGCGACCAGTTTTTTATGCGTTGTTTTTGATGGATGTTTTGCTGTTTTACGCCCGCTCCAATACCAGCGTTTCTCGGCTTCACGGAATCCCTTGCGCTACATTGGGTTGTGCTGGTTATGCTTAGTTCTCCTTCCCTTAGTTGGACTCTTGATTTTCTATCACATCCTAAAATGCAAGGATTTCAAGGTTTTTATCCTCTCTTTACTGGTTATTGGAGTAGTCTTTATTACTCTCGCTTTGGGTGTTACATATTATAAGGTTTGGTGCGCTGTAAATCGTCAAAAGAGACTAGTGGCTCTTCAAATTCGGCAGGCACAGGAAAAAATATGGTTTTTCACATTGGGAAAATGTTGGAAAATTTCACAATCTTGGAGAAAAAATGGGAAATCATGAACCCATTATTGGGAACCGAAGGGGAATTTTTTGAAATTTTTAACGTCCTTCTGAAACAAACCCAATAAAATCTCAATCTTGGAAAGTGACTGAGAGTGTTTTTTTAATCAATTCCCTTTTTTGTGCAATTAATGGGAATATTTATCCAGCTGAATCCCAGAGCTGGGAAAAGAATGGGAAACTGTTCATAACATAATCCCAAACAAGGGAAATAAATGGGAATGTGTTCCCAATTGAATCCTTAACTTGGGAAATGAAAGGGAATGTGTTCCCAATTGAATCCTTAACTTGGGAAATGAATGGGAACATTTTCCCAATTGATTCCTACCCAATGGAAAAGAATGGGAAACTGCTCATAACATAATCCCAAACAAGGGAAATAAATGGGAATGCGTTCCCAATTGAATCCTTAACTTGGGAAATGGATGGGGAACATTTTCCCAATTGATTCCTATCCAGTGGAAAAGAATGGGAAACTGTTCACAACATACTCCCAAACAAGGGAAATAAATGGGAATGTGTTCCCAATTGAATCCTTAACTTGGGAAATGGATGGGAACATTTTCCCAATTGACTCCATTACTAGGAGCGTACAACTAGGACCCTGATCTTGAGTGATCCTTTTCTCAGACCTGGTTATTTTTAGATTCATATATCCGTGTAGAATTAAGCGTTTTAGAATAGGTCCGCAAAGGTATAATTCAATATGGCAGCTTCAGACAGAGACGCGGTCGTTTTTACTCGCTTATATCTGTCGTTCCTCGTTTTCCGATTCCTTTTTATTCCCTATCCATCATTACTTAGTGTATTTACCCATGAAACACTGCAGTCGTGCTGCAGGATGCATACAATATATAGGTACTTGTTGTCTAGTGCTGAAGCTGAAGCCGGCGATCAGTAAAGATGTGGAATAAAAAATCAGGAGTTGTAATTGTTCTTTTGGAGGAGATACTCATGTAAAAGACAGACTACAGTAATGGCTACGGTAGCATTCTTTGTCTGCATATCCGTTCTAAATATAGCTGGTCTGTGAAAACGATTACTCTAAAGCGATGTACGTGAGTTGTACGCTCCTAGTAATGGGCTCCTGCTCCTACGCAATGGAAAAGAATGGGAAACTGTTCACAACATACTCCCAAACAAGGGAAATAAATGGGAATGCGTTCCCAATTGAATCCTTAACTTGGGAAATGGATGGGGAACATTTTCCCAATTGATTCCTATCCAGTGGAAAAGAATGGGAAACTGTTCACAACATACTCCCAAACAAGGGAAATAAATGGGAATGTGTTCCCAATTGAATCCTTAACTTGGGAAATGGATGGGAACATTTTCCCAATTGACTCCTACCCAATGGAAAAGAATGGGAAACTGTTCACAACATAATCCCAAACAAGGGAAATAAATGGGAATGTGTTCCCAATTGAATCCTTAACTTGAGAAATGGATGGGAACATTTTCCCAATTGACTCCTACCGAATGGAAAAGAATGGGAAACTGCTCACAACATAATCCCAAACAAGGGAAATAAATGGGAATGTGTTCCCAATTGAATCCTTAACTTGAGAAATGGATGGGAACATTTTCCCAATTGACTCCTACTCAATGGAATAGAATGGGAAACTGTTCACAACATACTCCCAAACAAGGGAAATAAATGGGAATGTGTTCCCAATTGAATCCTTAACTTGGGAAATGAAAAGGCTGCCAGAAATCTTGACAGTTGAAATTAGTTGTTGTTTGATTGACACACATAAAAAATACTTTCACCCAACCTGCTTTTTCTCATAAACCATTTTTGTGACAAAACCTGTTGATCTTTGCTGACTGTATATAATATAGATCAAGAATGGTCCTATTGGTCTTGTGGGCTTCCTGTGGGTGAGCCCTGTTCATTTTGGTCAGCAGTCTCGCGTTTTACTAGGTTTTGGCGGGAAAAGTTGAGTTTGGCGAGTTTGCACACAGTTCACTTGCAGAGCAAACAAAGGCTGCTAAATCAACACTTCTTTCTTCACTTTATGAGAGAAATGTTTGAAAATCACTTGAAAATGAAGGTAAGCTAGGATTTTTAAAAGGATTTTTAAATAATACAGGTGATATTGCCAATTCTATCTGAGTTTCATTTTGTTTCTGGTCTTTCTGCTGTTTGTGAGCGCTATATCACTTGACTGTTTGGGCATTTTAAAGACTAATGTTCAAGCTAAGTTAAGCTTATATCTTGTTTTAATTAGTACTTGATTATTGGAATTATGAGTTATGGTTTCCTCTTTAAATTTTTCTTTCAGGAAAAATGTAAATATTTAAGAAAATCTTCACTTGAACAAAATATGAAATCACTTTTCTCAGTGAAGCACAAATTATATGGCTTGACAGTGACACATACAGTTGGGTGTGATTATTAAAGGTAATTAAGCTGTCCAAACATCTTATTATTCCATTTTATTGTAGCTTCAAACCTCATCAAACCAAATTTCATATTCAATTCAGGTCAGACATCAATTAAGCTTATATAAGTTATATTGTTTCTTTCAAATCAGAAGCTGCCTTGAAAAGACCACAAGCTGCCCCAGAAGTCATTTTTGCTTAGCACAAGATATATGGGCTCAAAGAATGCAATATTAGCTGTAAAAGGCTAAAGAAGGAAAATGCCAGAGATCACTTCATTACAGATAAGAACTTACTCAGAGATACAATATAATACATATATTGTTTTTTTTAGTAAGCTTATATTTGTCATTTTTTGGAGGGTTTGCAAGCAATTGTGGTTTAGGCCATCGTCCTCCCCTCTGTCACATGCAATTAGCTTTACAGAGTAATAAATCAGAATCAGGATCAGGACTTGCAGCTTAATAATTCAATTTAAAAGTTATATATTATTACTATTATTGACAAAATCCTGCCAATTTTCTATATATACACCCAATAAAATTATTGCATGCAGAACTGAGTTGCAGTTTGGGCAAGAAAACTTAAACAATAATTAAAAACAGTAGTTGAAATATATAGTTGACAAGTTGTTAATTGTTTGTAAAAATTATTCTAAATAAAGCTATGGATCTCAATGAAATCCTATCAAAATGTTTCAACTTGGGGTTAAATAAATATAGGATAAAAATATCCCTACATTGGGGGTAGATTGGAACAAAAGCCAGAATTTTGGGTTAAGTGTGGGATCATAATATCCCCATATTTGGGAGTAAAATGGGAACAAAATCCCAAGTTTGGGTTAGGTGTAGGATCATAATATCCCCATATTTGGGAGTAAAATGGGAACAAAATCCCAAGTTTGGGTTAGGTGTGGGATCATAATATCCCCATATTGGGGGTAAAATGGGAACAATAATCCCAAGTTTGGGTTAGGTGTGGGATCATAATATCCCCATATTGGGGGTAAAATGGGAACAAAAATCCCAAGTTTGGGTTAGGTGTGGGATCATAATATCCCCATATTGGGGGTAAAATGGGAACAAAAATCCCAAGTTTGGGTTAGGTGTGGGATCATAATATCCCCATACTGGGGGTAAAATGGGAACAAAAATCCCAATTTTGTGTTAAATATGGGATCAAAATATCCCTCCACTGGGAATAACATTGCCCAAAATGTTCAAACTTCTGGGAAAATATTGGGATCAAAATATCCCCATATTGGGGATAAAAGAACAAAAAATTCCCATTTTGGGAGTAGATTGGGACCAAAATTTCCCAACATTGGAGATTGTATGGGATCAATAAATCCCAAACTTGGTTTTGGTAACACTTTCCCAATATTGTGTTTTTCACAATGATTACCCAAGGAAAACACAATATTTTACCAATTTAATCCCATGTTGAGAATCTTAAAAAATTTCCTGTGACGTTTGTCAGTTGTCTCGGCAGCCCCGTCTCTGAACTCGTCAGTTTCGATCAAAGGACATTGAGGGAACTGATGATCAATGATAAAAGAGGAAAGCTTGGAAAGCGTCTCTGAGAGATTAGATTATAAATACTAAGAACGTTGCATGATAGTTTATTTTATCAAGCTTGTTTTAGTGGTTTTGGTGTGTTTTATAAATGTGAAGCAGATATTAATTAGACGGAGGCCGATTGCGATAATAATTTAGTGGTGCACAACCTTGGCCATAAATTCATGATAAATTCGTTGGAAAGAAACTAAATTCTAGGCTCCAAGTTCTAGAATGTTCTAAATTTAGTTATCAAGTAAACTGCGAAGTCTCCACAATATTTTAGCCGTTTATTAGTACGACCCACGGCTTGAGATTCCAGGCAAAGTCTGCATGTACTTAGGCTACACCTTTTATACTGGCGGCAAGTGCGGACAAGGCAACGACTTTTACTTCTAACAGTACGTACGTATGTGCAAGCTAAGAGAATTTAATTCTCAGCACCACGAGTGAGTGTCTTAATCAATTGCAAGCAAAGTGCTGAGAACCGAGATAATTAAGTTTCAGTAGATGGTTTGTGTGGAGACTTTTTTTATTTATTTTAAAAGCATCATGTCATTGACGTTCTAGCATGTGGTGGCTCCTAAAAGAGCCGTTGGTTTGTTTGGTGCAGGTGAAGTCACTTCTTAAGCTCTCTCTCCACGGATTCGGCGGGCAAGCTGAATGTCCTTGGGCATGATGGTGACTCTCTTGGCGTGAATGGCGCACAAGTTGGTGTCCTCAAACAGACCTACCAGGTAAGCCTCGCTAGCCTCTTGAAGGGCCATCACAGCTGAGCTCTGGAAGCGTAGATCGGTCTTGAAGTCTTGGGCGATTTCACGGACCAGACGCTGGAAGGGCAGCTTGCGGATCAATAATTCCGTGGATTTCTGGTAACGACGGATCTCACGAAGAGCGACAGTACCGGGCCTGTAACGATGAGGCTTTCTTTACGCCACCAGTTGCTGGTGCACTCTTACGTGCTGCCTTAGTGGCAAGTTGTTTACGAGGAGCTTTTCCTCCCGTTGATTTGCGAGCAGTTTGCTTTGTACGTGCCATTGTTGGTTCTAGTTGTTCGACTATCGAAGTGATATATCACATGAATGCACCTCTACCATTTTATTCTAGCCGCGCTCAATCATGATTGGTCAATAAAAGTTGTTATTTGATTGGATATAATTATCTAGCCCTTATTCTCATTGGTTGACGCTTGATCCCGAAGTCATTAAAACACAGTATTGCTCAAAGCTTGCACTATTTTAAACCATAATACCAACTTATCTTTTTCTCCATTTCATAATTTAATGTCACATTCTTTTCCTTCTTGTTAAAATCTACTAGTTCGTATAAAATTGTCAGTATTCCTTTAATATGAGCCAAGTAACTCTGCATCAAAGTTCGTGACGTTGATCCTGAGTATAAAACACGGATCAGAATGCTAGCTCAATAGATGGTGACGTAATGCTACTATTTGTTGGAAGTCCTATCAGATTTTGCTGTATGATGTTTTCATTTTGGTTCGACTTCTCGTGCTATAAATTCATCTGCAGCACTATCCTTCTCATCATAACTCAGGTAAAGAAATCTCAATTACAATGTCAGGACGAGGAAAAGGAGGCAAAGGTTTGGGAAAAGGAGGCGCCAAGAGACACCGAAAAATCCTTCGAGACAACATCCAAGGCATCACCAAGCCTGCAATCAGAAGACTGGCACGCCGTGGTGGAGTGAAACGAATCTCAGGACTGATCTACGAAGAGACACGCGGGGTGTTGAAAGTGTTCCTCGAGAACGTCATACGTGATGCTGTCACCTACACCGAGCACGCCAAGAGAAAGACCGTCACTGCTATGGACGTGGTGTACGCTCTGAAACGCCAAGGACGTACCCTGTACGGATTTGGTGGTTAGACTAAGTTTCTCATCTCAAACACAAAACAACGGCTCTTTTAGGAGCCACCAAATATGAATAAAGTCTATGCACCAAATATGCTTTTAACGCTGTCATTATGTTATTGAAAGAGGAAAAGTACACCTTAATACACCTTAGTACATTCTTTCTAGCTTCTCTTAGTCAAAGGATATGAAGTGAACCAGTTGAGTTTGAGTTTGATTGAGGTTCATCTAATCCGTATTTCATTGTCTTTGATGTGGGTAGAGTGGAGTTGGCATCTTGGCGCCAAAATATCAAAGAAACGGTTGAGTCGTAGGTCACCGAATTCGGAGAAGGAAAAGAAGACTTCTTAAAAATCTAAATGGAAACTAGCGAGTAAACTAGTATAGGCTGCGTCGATATAAGTATATTTCTCTTTTTTTCACGGTGTTAAGCTCCTTTCATTGGTTATTTCTTAAAAATCTTTTAAATCTTTATTACAATCAAAAAGGGCTTAGTTTCTTTGAAGTAATACCAATGCAAAGGTTTTGAATTTCATTTACAACTAGATTTAAGGATTTTATTTCGATTTTACTATGATCATGCAGTAAATGCGTTATATATTATAGTAACTGTGTAATTGTTCAGAATGGCATGTTGGCATGTAATTCTATGAATTAGGAAAGCATAAGATCATGATCTTTCGATCGATGTGATGGCTCCTAAAAGAGCCGTTTTTTGTTGTTGTAAACAGTTATACTGTTTACTTGCTGCTGGTGTACTTGGTGACAGCCTTGGTGCCTTCACTGACAGCGTGTTTGGCCAGTTCACCAGGGAGAAGAAGACGAACAGCGGTCTGGATTTCCCGAGATGTAATGGTGGATTTCTTGTTGTAGTGAGCAAGGCGGGAAGCTTCACCAGCGATACGCTCGAAGACATCGTGGACAAAGGAGTTCATGATGCTCATGGCTTTGCTGGATATACCAGTGTCAGGATGGACTTGCTTCATGACCTTGTAGATGTAGATGCCATAAGATTCCTTTCTTTTGGTCCTTCTCTTCTTCTTGTCACCAATCGCGGCCTTCTTGCCGGCTTTCTTTTCACCTTTCTTTCCAACGGAGGGCTTTACAGGCATCTTGACTTTCAAAGGTTTACACTTTCGATCAAATCTAAGTGAAATTCTTCTTGAAAAAACTGTTATTTATAACAAAATTCAAAAAGATTAATTAACATGCGGATCACAGGTATCGAAATATGATTGGTGGAAATACAGGAAATTGGACTTTGTGCTGACATGAATTGACCTTCTTTGTGACGATGCTCGTCTGTGATAGGTGGATTTCGATCCTGCTTTACTAAAGGTTTTACTATAAATACCTTCAAAGATTCCTTCTAAACATCATTTTCTGATAGCACAAACGAAACTTCAAAATGTCTGGCCGTGGAAAAGGAAAGGCAAAGGGAACCAAGTCCAAGACCCGTTCATCCCGTGCAGGGCTTCAATTCCCCGTCGGTCGTATCCATCGTCTTCTCCGCAAAGGCAACTACGCTCAACGTGTCGGTGCTGGTGCTCCAGTCTATTTGGCTGCTGTTCTCGAATACCTGAGCGCTGAGATCCTCGAGTTGGCCGGTAACGCTGCACGTGACAACAAGAAAAGCAGAATCATCCCCCGTCACTTGCAGTTGGCAGTGAGAAACGACGAGGAGTTGAACAAGCTTCTTGGTGGAGTCACCATTTCTCAAGGAGGCGTGTTGCCAAACATCCAAGCCGTTCTGCTGCCCAAGAAGTCCGAAAAGAAAAGCGCGTAAACAGTTTGACTGTTTACAACACAAAAACAACGGCTCCTCTAGGAGCCACCACATGATGACAAAAGATCATGACTTTATGCTCTCTAGATATAATTGTATACAATTATTTGCTACCAGTAATAAAATACTGCTTGCTTACACTAACGACTGCGAAAATACTAATGGTACCCCCTTTTGTCAAGTTGATATTTTTGGCGGTAACTTTTTACATGTAATTTTTCATAAAAAAATACAAATTTCGATTTGTCCTTTCGGGTTTTTCATATTTAACAACTTGTAATCATGTAATCAAAAAAGCCGGTACGGATGTTTGATGAATACCAGTACAAGAAAAATATAAAATTCTTGGAAATCAAGCAAATCAACTCGGCTCTTTGCGAACAGAGAAGTCACATAGTTAGGTGAAAAATATTTCGGCCGAGTATACGTATATGTTTCAGGACTCATTTGTGATGGCATTTATAGGCACAAGACTTTATTCATATTTGGTGGCTCCTAAAAGAGCCGTTGTTTTGTGTTTGAGATGAGAGACTCATCTAACCGCCAAATCCGTACAGGGTACGTCCTTGGCGTTTCAGAGCGTAGACAACATCCATGGCAGTGACAGTCTTTCTCTTAGCGTGCTCGGTGTAGGTGACAGCATCACGGATGACAGTTTCTCAAGGAAGACTTTTAGACACTCCCCGCGTCTCTTCGTAGATCAGACCATGAGATTCTCTTGACTCCACCACGACGAGCAAGACGGCGGATGGCTGGCTTGGTGATACCTTGGATGTTATCCCGAAGGATCTTACCACAGGAAGCCCATACAAGCTTTGAGAGCTGAGAGTTAAAAATGAATAAAAAAATTAATCACTTACATGAAGTCTTGTTTACGTCGTCTTTAGTCTTTATTAGCGATTTCAAGCCATTATAGCGAGTTTTAAAAAATCTCCCCTTCCCAACTAAAGGACATGTACTTCTCCTTTAGTTGGGAAGGGGAGATTTTTTAAAACTCGCTATAATGGCTTGAAATCGCTAATAAAGACTAAAGACGACGTAAACAAGACTTCATGTAAGTGATTAATTTTTTTATTCATTTTTAACTCTCAGCTCTCAAAGCTTGTATGGGCTTCCTGTGATCTTACGATGACGCTTGGCGCCTCCTTTTCCTAGACCTTTTCCACCTTTGCCTCTACCAGACATTCTACTCCTTTTTTCTTCTTCTTCTTGGTTAAAATGGATTTAGACTTGATTAGATATTCGAGTCGTAGTTGGAAAACTGGTTTGAACAGACAACTATAAATATTGGAGTTGCGAACCACAAAGGAACGAATAGTTTCGATCATTTGTGCTCATTGTAATTTGCATAAGAAAGTCATCATCATAACAAAATCATCAAGCACACGCCAACCAACCCATGGAATTCAAAAGACACACTACTGAGATATTTAGAATGACGACCAAGAAATCAATCTATCCTGAGAATTAATATTACAGTGTTGATGCTATCTTTCGTTCTTATCGATTCGAATAAATTAGCTGCCAAAGCAACAAGAACAACAACGAAACAACAACAACAATGCCAAAGCGAACGCCTCACTGATCAGCCAAACAATTGAAAGTATTTTGATCACGTTTGGAGGCTTGATCCGAAGGCCGCTGGACTATGCTATAAAAGTGAGAGCAAAGTTCGGTCTTTCATAATTCGACTACGAACCTAACCGATCAACATTTCTAGCAACATGGCTCGTACAAAGCAGACTGCTCGAAAAGCTATAGGAGGCAAGGCACCACGAAAGCAAGTAGCAACCAAAGCTGCCCCACAAGAGCACCCCTGCTACAGGAGGAGTAAAGAAACCCCATCGCTATAGACCCGGCACAGTTGCATTGAGAGAGATTGACACTACCAGAAGTCTACTGAGCTGTTGATTCGAAAACTGCCATTCCAGCGCTTGGTCTATGAAATAGCACAAGACTTCAATACAGATCTTCATTTCCAGAGTTCTGCCGTCATGGCACTGCAGGAAGCCAACGAGGCCTATCTGGTTGGTCTTTTCAAAGACACAAAACTTGTGTGCCATCCACGCTAAGAGAGTCACCATCATGCCCAAGGATATCTAGCTGGCAAGGAGGATCAGGGGTGAACAAGCTTAGAATTCCTTTCCATCAAAACAACGGCTTTTTTCAAATGATCTTACCAATGTGCAAGAAATCCCTTTTACCCACCCATGTGATAATTAAAGTCATATCCACACAAACCAACTACTGAAACTAAATGATCTCGGTTCTCAGCACTTTGCTTGCAAGACACTCACTCGTGGTACTGACAATTAAATTCTCTTGCACACACGTACGTACGAGACGTACTGTTGAAGTAAAAGTCGTTGCTTTGTCCGCACTTGCCACCAGTATAAAAAAAAGTGTGAGTGCGATCGTACTGATAGCCTATGTACATGCAGACTTTGCCTGGAATCTCAAGCCGTGAGTCGTACTAATAAGCGGCTAAAAAATTGTGGAGACTTCGCAGTTTACTTGATAACTAAATTTAGAACATTCTAGAACTTGGAGCCTAGAATTTAGTTTCTTTCCAACGAATTTATCATGAATTTATGGCCAAGGTTGTGCACCACTAAATTATTATCGCAATCGGCCTCCGTCTAATTAATATCTGCTTCACATTTATAAAACACGCCAAAACCACTAAAACAAGCTTGATAAAATAAACTATCATGCAACGTTCTTAGTATTTATAATCTAATCTCTCAGAGACGCTTTCCAAGCTTTCCTCTTTTATCATTGATCATCAGTTCCCTTTCAATGTCCTTTGATCGAAACTGACGAGTTCAGAGACGGGGCTGCCGAGACAACTGACAAACGTGGAGGATCAATGGAAACCATGATAAACTTTCGGATAATTCTATCAAGGATATAAACCATTTCCAATTTAAAAAGTGTTTTTAAACATTTCTTATTTCCACGGGCGTAATAGGAATGATGAATGTTTCTTTCTCTCAGGTTATTTAAATAAATTGGCGGGAAATAGTCACCGCTGATGGACTGCTGGAAACAGTGTGTTTGTTGCTTGAGCGGAAACTCGAATTTCTTGAAGGAATAACTCCATCAATCCAAACTGGAAATGTTTCTACGTTTGTAGATAAATGAAGAACTAGTTTGAGGGTGATAATGGGGGTACCCCAATATCAGTTAACTACTAATTTTTTTGCCAATTCTCAGTTAACTATTAACTATTATTTCTTAAAGCGAAAAAAATTAAATAATGACTAGAGTTGTTCTTAACTTCAGCAGGTCAAGTCATTTAAGGGTGAACCTTGATCAAATCAATAAATCTATAACACAAAATCACGTTAACTGCACCTAAAGGTCCCAATGGTACTCAAAAATCAGTTAACTGCTAAATTTTCATTTATCAGTTAACTACTAATTTTTGGGCCAAATCTCAGTTAACTGCTATTTTTTTGGCCAAATCTCAGGTAACTATTAACCCCATTAATATAATTATAAGCAATAGAAGATAGATTTCTATGACTCTACCGGTGAAATAGAGCACGCGTGATGTTGGGAGAAACACGAGAAAACTTTTTCGAGTGTTTCTCCCAACATCACAAGTGAAAAGAAAATTCCATGAATCCTAGTTCCTTCAGGTTTTTCCTGTAACTCAGGCTATAACAAACTACAATTTGACTGGATCTAGACTGGCGTTGTTTGAAAGTACATGCTCTTTCGAGTCATTTTCTTTGAATATTTACACTTTTTATATTGCTATTGTCCGACCATGAAGCTCAGTTTGTAAATTTAAACGAGACTGGAAAGATGGAAAGTCTTTTGTAGTTTAATTTTAAGTTTTGGTTTTCCTTTACTAAAGTAAAATTTGCTGATACTCATTCGTCAGAAAACCATGTCTTTACCGGTGAAATAGAGCATAGATTTTGGTGGCCTCTCAGCCAATCAGAACGTGTGTTATAATTGAGCTATATTATAACACCCTCTAGTTTTATTCAGAATTATGGTGATCCAGCTTTCGACGATCGTGTAGTTGACAAGAATACTCTGCCAACGTTGGGAAGGAAGTTTGGAAAATAGATGCATAATCGACCATAAGTCTGTGGAGATGGCAAAGATTCTCACCAAAATAAACCTGGTGGATCTTGATGAGTACTTTGATATTTCGCTTTATCGATTAGACACCTAATTAGATATCTGGATCTCACAACTTTCCTTGATTGCCGATGATTTTTTTTGTACGCACCACTACAATTTGTGAGTGGGTACCCGTTCTTGGCTCAGTTTGTTAGTCGGAGCCGCTAACGGGATATAGCATGTTAGATCAACGAAGTTTCTATTAGTAGGTTCTCCTTGATTATTATATATCATTCATTTATAAGTTTTTCAAAATGGTTAATCTTATTTTCGGTATTTTCATGTGCGCACTAAAAGTTTTATGTGTCGGTACCCTTTCCTTTGATAGCTTTGGACTTCTTGCATCCGCCACCACTCGTGTGCCAGTGTCAACTAGAAGAGCCACTGGATTTCTGTCATATTGCATTGTTGGGTATATTTTTAGAAATGGGGATAACAGAGGTTTTCCTCGCTTTCTATTTACTATAGACGGAAGACTGGGGTTCGAGCTACATGAACCAAACCAAACGTGCCAGTACTGGCATCGATTCATCACCAGCTAGGAAAAAACTACGAATGCAACCAATTGTTTATAGTTCCTATGGTGAAAGTAGTATTGAAAAGCCTTCAAATGACACTCTATCTTCTGTAAAAGGTTACCAAAGAACAATTATTCACATTGATATCGATTGCTTTCACGCTCAAGTTGAGATGATTCTCAACCCATCTCTGCACAACAAAGCGTTGGGAATTCAACAAAAACATATCGTCGTTACCTGTAATTACGTAGCCCGAGATCAAGGACTAACAAAGTTGATGAGAATATCGGATGCCAAGAAAAAAAGTCCTGTTTTAGTGCTAGGAAATGGAGACGACGAGAGTTCGCGAGGGTCAGTGAACTTTTGCTCCGGTTGACCTCCCGTTGGGCTTCGATGAAAATTTCCTCAATGTTACAAAATCTTGTTGAAGAATGCCTTAATATAAGAAGAATACAGGTGAACATCAACAGCATCCTGTTTTATATATGGAGATAAATGTGAAGAACAAGGAACTAAGGTGGTTGGGGCCTCGAAGGGGTGCAGGTAATATCCTCTATAACAGGAGTGACCTAGTGGTCCTTGAATTTTTATTTATTTTCGTCAAATTTGGCTTTTTGTTTTTGAAATTTTTGTATTTGTTTGATGGATTAGTGGAATGTTGGGTCTCAGAGTTATAGGACTGACTGACTGACCGACCAACCAACATAAAAACAAAAACACAAAGTTCAAGGTAGTGTTTGAAATTTTATTTTACAAGATTTGAAGTTTAGAATCTAAGTTTCTGGAAAAACCATTTGTTCTTGCCAGTCTTGTATCTGTAGAAAAATGTAATGCAATATTATATAATATAATATTATATCCTAAGGAATTATTTCCAACATTCAACTATCAGAGAGAACAAGCAAACATTGGACATTTGCCAGTGAAAATACCTTTTCTATTTTGCACATAATATATCAAAAGAAAGTTTCCAGAAGTAGGAAGTTTCCAGGAATAGAAAGTGGGATTCATTTTTACAAAAAGTAAACAACGCTATATCCTCAATAAACCCTTAAAGTGCCTATAACTTCTAATTTGAAATTTCCAATATCATTTCTTCATGAATTGAAAAACAGGATGGTTTCATATTCTTGAATGAGAATGTCTACTTTTTTTATTTATTTGAAATCAGAAAGTGCAAATGAGGAAATGTCAACCCAGGAATTTGCCTAAATTTGTTGAAATTGAGTGAATTTGCCAAAAACATTCACCACACTGAGTATTTTAGTGATGGAAATGATTAACAACTGAAAACTAGTGAAAATATTATCTCTAGTGTTTTGTATATTTAATAATTCCTATTCTAACATCATTTCATTTCCATTTTCAGATTTTCAATGCTTAAACCTCAGACAGGAGATGTCTACATCAAGACATACAGTGTGTTTATCCCAAACAACTTTCTCGTCAAGAGAATAATCATTGTTATTGGCTAATACTAAAGCCACTCTAATGCTGTTTAACCAAAAGCCAATTGACCAGTCTAAGAATACTTGATTCCGAGGCTAACATGAATATACAAAAGAAACCAGCCAGCCATGGCCAGCATTTCTTTTGTTTTTTTAATCCTAGCCTCAGTATTGAGCATTATTTTTTGAAACTGGTCAATTGCAGTCCATAACATGATTAATGCTCCTGATGCACAGAGTTCTTCTTGACATGATGCAGGTTGCATACACTCAAGTCTTTAGACAAGTGTGTGTATACCAAGAAAATTCAAGGCATAGATGTACAATGCAACAGCCCAAACACAGTTGCACCATGTGTGTTGAGTACAATGTTGCAGTAGTGGAATTCAATCCTAGACCTTGTGCACAACAGTTGCAGGGGTGGACATACTGTGCAAAAGTTTTGTGTTTATGAGATTGCAGTAAATGCTGCATGTTATGTGCAGTTCTTTACCTTTCTTCAAACTTGGCTTTGACCTCCCTGAGGGCTTTTCTTTTAAGTGCGGGGTCACGGAACATGTCTTTGTTAATGTTCTGTTTGTCGAGTGCAACATCCACAGAGTATCTAAAAGATAAAGATACATGATTTACTGTCAAGACAGATATTTAGCTGAATTCAGCTAAGTTTATGTTCAATTTCATTAGTTTTTGATAGATATCAACAAAAATGGATATCCCGAATTCAGTAATAATCCCACTTTTATTAATGATCATATTATATAGCCAACTTCCAAGATACATTTCACTTGCCACATATAAAACTATCAAGACAAGGCATCAAGCTCAATCATTCATAACAAGACAAAGGTTTTAGCATGTAGCCTTGTTCTAAATCAAGAACAAGGGGGTACTCCCCTATATATACTATATGGGTATGCACTGCCAAATAGGGTATGGGATTTTTGCCTTTCTTTATTTAGGATATGCCACCATTTTGGTCTAGCATAGGGTATGGTTTCTGCAGTAACCCCACTATAAGTTTATATTGTCTTATGCATGCTTTCAATTAAACAAGCTCAATGAAAGAGGACAGAGAACATTTATTTATAAAAACTAACTGTTTTAGTCTGGGACAGGGAAAATATTTTTTTAGCTTTAGTCTGGAACAGCATATGGAAAATCAAAATTTTAGGTCTGGCATAGGGTCAGGGTTTGAGGTGCCAGTGGCACACCCCTACCCAAAATACCCTTAGTGCCCTCCTTAGGTATGTTGTCCATAAAAACATTCAAAATTCTTCATGTATAAACCATGCAGTGCTATGCCATACCCTTTGGTTTTCACAGTCATATCAAAACTACTCTAGGCAGGGTAATTGAAGTAGCTGGCAACTTATGTATTTCTTATTAGTGAAGTTAAGTGTGAAATAGCTGGCAAATGTTCCATGGAGGCAGCATTGCAGACAGTGCTTAAGAAATGTTTATCGTCAATCTTTTTTTTCAGAATGACTGCACAATGTATTTGTGTAGTACAATTTTATCAATCAGAGTACAAAAACACCTTGATTTATAAACCATGATTGGTCAAACATGTCAATTTACATTTTAAAAATATTGAGGATTCTTCAATCATTTTGATCATTTTATCATCAGACCTTTCTGGTTGAAGAATTGTCAATATTTATACGACGACACCAAGACATTACATTACATTGAATATTGTCATGCATTACACACTAACCTTGTTGGCATAAGGTGGTTATAGTTAATGACCTTTGCAAAAGGTTTCACTTTAGATCTCTTGGCCGTCCTTTTCTTACCCATCCTCTTGGTAACTTTAAGGGGGTAACGAGCTATACCAGCAACCAGAGCATGTCCATAAGGCTTATCAGAGCTGCCTTCATCATAGTTTTTTACTATAACAGCTTTTTTGCCCGCATAGCGGCCATTAAGAACCAGTACAACCTTGCCTGATTTTATGAACTTGCCCATTTTTGGACCCTGCAGTTAAAGATCTAATGTTACTACTAAGAAATTATATAGTAACATGTTTGCCACATGACAGATCATCTCTAGCAAACAAATATCTTATAGTTCATCAGTCATCCCAAATTCAAACGTTTGAATGTCATAACTCTTAGGATGTTATCAAATGTAAGTTTTGAAAGTATAACGATTCAACAATTCTTGGCATAAGAAACTACACGTTCGTTAAAAATTGATATACTGTAATGTTTTTGAAGTAATTATTTTGTAACATTCGATAGAACCTTAGTCAAGAGTTCAACATACTAGTAGTATGTAACAGAATAAAGACACAGGGCATAAAATATACATCACATTACATCAAAATATTGCGTTTAGGTAAATCTATATAATAAAATTTTCCAACAGAAGTATCATACTGTACTTCTAAAACACACGAAAACACTTTGGAGAAAGAAAAACAAGCACTGTAAGAGAAAGTAGCCAATTCAAGCATCATTTTATGCCATATGCAAAGGACATCGTATAAATGAGTATTTCAACAATATTAATTGAAATTTCGGAGTAATAATGCTTGAAAATTATAGAGCAGACTTTATTCTTTTCATCAACCAATTATTGTAAGAAAATAACCAAATACAACAGAGGATGCAAAGAGATTCTGAAAGCCAGCTTCACACTCACCCACAAAGATGGCGTCGAGCGAGAAGAGGACGAACATGAACTCCGCTGACCACAAGTACGATTGATTGGGTAGAGAGGAGGGGAGGGGAGGGTAAACGACAAAATCCACTCTGACACTCTGGCAAGATTTGTTATTTTTCTTTTCAAAATGAGTAATACCATGAAGTTTTACAAATAATTAATCTTCAATCCTTGCAATTCTTTTTGAAAACTGGTGAAAACTAGTTTTGGAGAAACATGCAACCACAGGAAGACCAATAATATCATGAATATAAAATGTTCTAATATAACAGTTTTTGTCTGATTAGTTTTTACAATTTTCCCTGTCCTACTCTTCTGGTTCGAAATTCAGTCAATTCTTACCCAGGAGGGTGGGGTAAGGAAAATTGTAAAAATTACTTGAATGGGCAAAAACTGATACACCATTTTGTATCCATATTGTAGAAAACATAAACATTTCCTTTTATCACTGTGGTCCCCCCATCGATGAGACATGAAAACAGATATTGGAGATTCCCCCCCACCTCCCCCAAATGTTTTATCTTCCTGGTGTCATCAAGAAAAAAAACTGTTTTTATTCTCAAAGGTAGGATGATTGCATTTTTCATCCCTAGATTTCTTTGACATTCAGTTTAGGCCAGCTTCTTTTGTTCTGGGCTAGATGTACTGCAGTGCAGCCAGAGTGCAGAAATAGAAGTTTGTTTCTGAATCACAGTAACTAGAAATTACATGCTGGCTGATCTAATACACATTTGGATAAATTTCCATTCTGACTTCATATAGGATGTCAAATTTGACCAAAATGTGTATTCTAACAGATTGGTTAGTAATTGTCATTTTTAGGTAAGGATTAAATATTTGATTTATCTGAAAAATTGTTGCTAGTCATCAGGGGCCAGTTGTATGAAGGGTAAATAGCATTATAAATCCCTATCCAGTGGATAAAATCTATACAAAATCTATACAGTGGATAACTCTTATCCGGTAGATAACTTTATCCAACCTTCGTACAACCGGGCCCTGGACTGCAGTCACTTTTAGGGGAGGGATAGGAGGAAGGTAAATTATAGGGAGTTGCTACAGTTACATCATTGGCCATAACTTGTTGGACTTGCTTTTTTCCCAGCCATAGAAATTTCAATTTGCAGCATTATTTACGCAAGGAATAACACACTGGAATTCAACAGATTGTTTACTTTCTCTTCCTGCTTTACAAGCCATGCTTTGACAATATTCAATAATCTTAGTGAATGTTGCATTATTCAATAACTTACTCTATATACCTAGTAAGTCAATAATCAATCTCTCTGTATAAATAATAAGTTACAATATATAATACAAAATAATTTAAATCTAGAAATTAAAATTCCTTGAAGGAAATATTGTCTTTTACAAGTGATCTATATCCATTATGTTTTTGCACAACAACAGAATCAAAGTTTGACCATAAAAATTAGAGAATCACACTATATATGCAGAAAACTTACTGTAAAGTGAAATTTCTAATAAATACATATTTTGTAGAAAAGAAGTGATTTTGAGTATTTCTACATGATAAGATGTTTGACATTTAAATTTTCACAAATTTAAAACTCTAGAGATCTGGTAGTTTTCCAAATCATCTCTGAAATGCACAGAAATAAAATAACAGAAAATTTGAAATCACTCTTAAAGTCCAGGATTGCCCTTGATGATTAATATGTCATCACTTTGCTGTCAGGAATTAATTAGCAGCTGACAGACAACATAAACAAATAAAAATCTCGCTTGATTAGATAAAGGTCTTCGAGAGACCTTTTGTCTGCTAAATGTGTACAATGTTGATTTCTTGTGTTTGGACGAAGGATTTGAAGAATAACACTAGTCACAAATTCCAAATATCGTTACGAATATATTTTCTCGACAAGACGCAAGCTCATCGGAACATAATCTTGTTTACACATCTAATGAGCTGATGTCAATTGCCACTTTGAAGATCTATCGTATCTAAGGCTTTCTTGCATCAACATACTGTAATACGACCAAACATCGAACTTGACAACCACAATGACCAATACCACAGAGAAGTATTCAACATTTTCAGATTACATTTCGATTCTTTGTAAATTCGGTAAAAAGATCAAATTCCACAGTAGCTTGAGTTACTATTGATGATAAGTATCTTGCCAACAGCGTTTAGCCTCTGTGGGGTGCGAACATTTCTATGTACAATTTCATATAACATCGTGAACATTCCGATCTGTTCTAGGTAAAATCTATCAATTTTTTTTCTCGTTGCTATATATGTTTCTTCTCAATAAATAGTGTGTAATTAAATATTTAATGTGGTAGTGTGGTGAGCGAGGAATGCTGAGATTGCATGTGGTTCCGTAGACCACTGGGGCTTTTATAACTCTTGCCACAGTGACATTTATGAGCTTTTTTCGCTCTATGTTCTTTCTTGTGTCCATTTTTAGCGTGATATTTAATTCCATTAACATTTTTGTAACGTTTCCCACAGCCAGCAACGGGACAAATGTATCGCTTTCCTTCGCCTTCGTCCAAGGCAACTTGAGCGTTCAATATGAAGTCGCTTGGAAAACTCTGATCGGAGCTCCAAGATTCGTCACTTTTATCACTCATATTTCCATCTTCGTCTCCAATTTCAAACGGCTCTGTGTTCCCAAGGGAACTAAAAGTAATTTTAGGCGGTGTAGGTCTTTTCTTTTTAACGATATGTTCAGTCGTTTGTGGAGTAATGTCAGTGAGTTGTTCCTGTTCTTTTTGCTGAGCCCGGCGAGCCGCTTCGGTGAAGAAACAGTTGATATAAGACAATGGAAGAGCCGCTGGTGGAGAAGATTCTTGTTTTTCCAAAATTCTCTGGTCTTTCTCGATGTGAACAAGTTCAATGTGGTCTATTAAATCGAGTAAAGAGCCACACTGTTTGCCGCAACCGTGCCATAAACACGAGTAGCGATAAAACGCGGCCATCTTGTCCTGTCTCAACTCTAGTTCATTACGTCACTCTTTTGTTTGTTTAATGACGTCAGTGTCAGATTGCGTAAAGAAAGTGTCAAGGCCACGCGCTAGACACGTGGGTTTTCTTCCAGAAAAGACCAAGAAGATTGTGTGTATATCACTATATGTTTTGTAATTTTTTTTAACTAATTTGGTGCAAAAGCATGTAAATTCAATATCGAATCATGAGTTGTGCTCAACTAGCTCCGTCACCAAGCGAACCAAGGTCTCTTTGTAGCTAAATGTACACGTGTCAAATCAATAACAAACTGTACAAACTAATACTTTAATGACAGTGCTAATTGCTATTGACTGAGATGGGATAATTACAATTTGAAATCACCTAGTCTTATTGTTATATTTCGTGAAACCTGATTGGCTCCGGTCAGGCTTACGGTATTTTCGCGCCAAAATCGACGTCTTTGTATTAACATGTTGTAACTCCTGAGTGCACGTGGACCAGACGTGGACACTATAAAGTCCTGTCCAAAGGTGCGTTCGATTGACCGTGTTTCGGAATGAGAATGCACGGAATAACAATCATAAATCGCTGCAGTTTGGTAATTTTCTACAGTAAAATAAAAAGAATCCTTTTTTTATTCTGATAAAGGTACTAAAGATTTGAAGTGACAGATTCCAGAAAAGGATCAATCGAATGTGCACCAAGTGAGTCTGAGGGTGAAGACAGGGGGACTACTAAGGAAACCTTTGAGACATGGGATGGATTTGACACAGTGAATTTTGTTTAGGAATTACCAGAAACAGTGTCTTCCGGGTGAATTCTAAATCTGAATGAACTAAATTCTGCCCGAAATTTTTGCAGCCCATATCTGGCGTAGTCATATAAACCATCTCTATTTGACGATTGACATGACAATTCCTATTTACTAGATAGAAATAGTTATAGTATAGGTTATAGCCAATAATTTTCGAAAATACATATGTACACTTTTAATTGGGTAATATTTTCATAAGCTCAAGTCCCAGATCAAAGGAGAAACGCAACTGAGTCGATAATCTGCACATTCGCCCTCCAGTGGGGTAGCCAGAAATGTTTTAGAGGTAAATGAATACCCCCCACAGCTATACGACTGCTTGTGACATGTCAGTCACTAGATTATTTTAACGGCTTTCTGCTCTGTTGTGCTCTAGAGTTCTGCTCTGTTTTTGGTCTGCTCTGTTTTGATCTTTATTTCTCTTAGTACAATTTTGCTCTGTTCTATTCTGCTCTTTATTCTTTTTGTGTTTCTAGCATCTGAGATACGCACGTGCGTAAAGGTAGCTCCTACAAATCATCCTAACAAAAACAGCCTATCATTCAGCTGGCTTACTTTCGTCGATAGTTTTTGGAAAACTTGCGTTCGCTTGCGTGGGGCGGTCGAAAAGAGCACACGGAAGTCAAAGCAAGGCCTAAGGATGTTTCATCACAAATTATTTCGGGACTGTTTATTGTAATAGACTTTGAAAACCCTCTGCATGGGCCACGGAGAGGGTGGGCTCCGGGAGCTTTAGCTTCCAATATTACTCGAGAGCAAATCGTTATTTAGAACATACGCCTATTGAAAACGTTAAAACAAAAGTAATGCTGGCTGCCGAGGCTACCATGCATAAACAAAAGAAACAATCAAGCAAATTTTGAAAGTGGTCTATTCAATGTAGTCTTGTAACATTAAGTACTGATCCCACAATAATCAAGGTAGCTATGATCAGAACTATAGTAGTTTTACAGAAATTTTTATACAACTTGTTAGGTTGATGACGTAATTGATGTTTGTATTTTTCACAAGCTTTGTACAGATATTGTTATTTGATAGAGTGGTTTCCGTATAAGTGGGAACAATGTACGGTTACGATACGATACGGTTACAGCAGGAATTTCAAATGTTTTTATAGAAACTATGATACTGGTACAGTTACGATACGGTACAGTAAGTTTCCCACTCATACGAAAACGACTTTATTGTCATTCATGATGAACAGTTGTTTCATTCTTATTATGTGTACGGATAATTTTATTTGTAGATAGTCATGATGTATAGTTATTTAATTCTTATTAGAGTGATGGCACTTAATCCGTGAAACAAAAACCAAAAGTCAATGTCTAATAGTCTAAAACAAAAGAAAACAATGGAAATAGTATCTACTAATATCTGTTAGATTAATATCTATTTCACGGATTAAGTGCCATCACTCTATGTCAGAAGAGCTTCATAATCTTTGCACAGCTTGTCCCACCCAAAACGACTGACATCAACCTGTTGAGAAAATAAGAGATGAACATGAACAACTCTAAAATCGTTGTCCCCTGTTATTGATTTTAAGCCAATGCATACAATGGCCTGTGCCAAGTTGTTAATTCTGGATTAAGGTGAACATTTATAAAAGTAAAATTCTAACTAAATTAAGAGAGAAAATTCACCTTCACAGTGTGATTTCTGACATAGCCAGGATTTTTACAGAAGTAACGGAGCTTTTTTGCAAGTTGTTCTTGAGTTGAATACAAATAGTCACCTGCATAAAAAGAACATATTTACATGGAAATAATTGGAACTTTTCAAGGCAGGAGGAATTTTTAGGTCACAATGAATATTCAGGTTAAAGGAATTTTCAGATCAAGAGAAATAGACCGTTTTTTTTAAGGTCGAGCGCGTAGCTAGTTTGGCCGTGGACGGGCCTAGAAAAAATGATTTTCAACTTTAGGCGTTTAAATTTTGAAAGCTTTTATAACTGAAAACGATCTACACAGCGATTCTTGTCATTTACTATGACAAATTATGCTTTATTTTAGACTTGTAGCCAATTATGATTTGCAGTTTGAAAATTGCATTCAAAGGTACGTTCAATGTTGATTTGAAGATGCGCGCGCAATCTTGACAAAAAGGGCTATTTTCAGGTCAGGAGGAATTTTTGACATACTTGAAAATATCTCAGGATAAACAAGTCTGTTTGGACAGAGAGGATAACACTGGAACTGAACAGCTTCTAGCCTGAAACAAGTATCAAGAATACTGGTGTTGAAGTGATCTGATTCATAATAAAACTATAAATATAAGTATCAAAAAGCCTGGAAATGTATCAGAATGAACATCTGCAAAGAAGACAGTGGTTTTCAAGACAGGTCTGTCAGTTAACTTCTGCAAGTGCCCTTGCCCTGCCCCTTAGGAACCTTAAGATCTTTCTGAGGCCATGTACTCAAGCTTAAAATCTCTTACAAGCAATAATAATAATAATAATAATACATGTCTAAGTGAAGCATTTGTCCTGTGAACTCTTGCAATAAATACAATTAATCATTGATAACTTAAGCCCAGTTTTCATAAGCGAAGCAACATATGCCGATTCAGTGATGCACTGAACCATTTAATTATTTATTACTTATCATTTCTTCTTTTTTTTTGTTTTCGTTTATTGTGTCCCTAATTAGTCTTTAGGCTAAACACATTGACACTTGAATAAAGTTGATTGATTGATTGATTGATTGACTGTCGATTGTCTTTTTTTCACACCTAGGTGAGAAATGCAACACTGAGTCTGCATAATGTGGCTTTTGCTTCTGCCACCATCACTCGTGAAAACCAGGTTTTACTTACATTGCAACACCAAAGAACTCATGTTCTGCAGTAGATACCGCTACATCAGAAGCTGCTAAGATTTCAAGATAATCACGGCGTGACTGTTGATAACCCCAGTGAATTATCTTATCTCCAAGACATTCTTTAGCTTTTTCAAATATACCTGATAAAAAACAGAGCACAACACAGTCATTATCATTTTGATCATTTTGGTCTGCCAGCTAGAGGTCACACTTCTCAACTAAAAATGCCCCATTAACACTAAAATGGCTATTTGAGAGCAATTATACTTTTAGAGCCAGATGTGGCCATATATATATTACTGTCTAGCTAACAGTACTATGGCCAGCCAATTATTTTTTTAGAAGTTGTTCAATGAGTCAGTGCAGTCCAGCATTAGCAAGCAAAGAGACTTAGATTGCCATTGCCAAGGGAATTTCCAGAAGCTGACAGAGGAAACTCTTTTGATTACTTCAACCAATGTCAGTGGCAACACATAAGATATGTTTTTATTACAAATATAAAAAAAACCTTTGCTGTTATATTATATGGCTAAGTGAGTTCATGTGCAAAACAAATGTATCTGTCAAACATATTCTCATCTCTGATTGGCTAATTCATGAAAATGATTTATTGGGTGACAATGGTATGGTGCATTGCATAATAAAGGGGTGTTTCACTGTACTTACTTGGAATTTCTGAAAAGTTTTCTCCCAAAACAGACACTTTGAACTCAAGTTGCTCTTCTAACAAGTGAAATAACACACTAAAGAAAGCTTCAGGGTTCTTGTCATGTTCCCTATGACAAAATAACAAGCAAATTTGTTCCCATAATTTTGTTCTGTCATCTTGGCATTAAAGACAGTTAGCAGATGGTGGCCTTATAATCAATTATTAAGTACAATATTATAATTTAATGATACATGTAGATTACCATCTGTGAGGCCAGACAATATGCAATGGAGAATTGGGTGGCTTTGTCGGTGGTAAAGGTACATCCTGGAAGAATAAATGATGTGAATATATGGTAATCAAGTTTATACAAAGTTGGGTATCATTTAAAGTTTTGAAATAATATAACATAATTATGGCTCAAATATAGGACCTTTTAAAGTGTCAATGAACAAAGTAGAAATGTAAAAGGAAGTGGTTGGTAGGGTGTCAGTAAGTGGTTGTTAAGATGTCATTGAGTGGTTAATAAGGTGTTAGTAGGTGGTTTATAAGGTGTCAGTAAGGGGTTAGTAACTAAAGGTGTTAAGTGGTTAGTAAGGTGTCAAGAAGTGGTTGGTAAGGTGTTATGAGGTGGTTGCCGAGGTGTTAGTTAGTGGTTGGTAAGGTGTCAGAAAGTGGTTGGTAAGGTGTCAGTAAGTGGTTGGTAAGGTGTCAGTAAGTGGTTGGTAAGGTGTCAGTAAGTGGTTGGTAAGATGTCATTGAGTGGTTAGTAAGGTGTCAGTGGTTGGTAAGGTTTCAGTAAGTGGTTGATAAGGTTTCAGTAAGTGGTTGATAAGGTTTCAGTAAGTGGTTGATAAGGTGTCAGTAAGTGGTTGGTAAGGTGTCAGTAAGTGGTTGGTAAGGTGTCAGTAAGTGGTTGGTAAGGTATCAGTAAGTGGTTGATAAGGTTTCAGTAAGTGGTTGATAAGGTGTCAGTAAGTGGTTGGTAAGGTATCAGTAAGTGGTTGATAAGGTATCAGTAAGTGGTTGATAAGGTGTCAGTAAGTGGTTGGTAAGGTTTCAGTAAGTGGTTGATAAGGTGTCAGTAAGTGGTTGGTAAGGTGTCAGTAAGTGGTTGGTAAGGTATCAGTAAGTGGTTGATAAGGCTTCAGTAAGTGGTTGGTAAGGTGACAGGAATTGGTTGGGATTTAACATATCAGGACATATTAGGAATAGTAAGTTGTTCATAAGTGGTTAATAGGATGTGATTAATCAATATAAATAGTAACCAGTCAATTACAAACAATTTCATGGCAGTATGGAGTGCAGTGTTGTCTACTTACTGATATTTGGGGAATTGGAAAATAAACAACTTTACATTTAGGTCCAATACTCTCAGCAAGTCCTTTTGGTCTGTGGTCAGGAATAAGTTTAAGGAAGGAATTGATCGAGTTCAGAAATGACACCATGTTGAACTCTGAATTAAATACAATATCATCTGCAACCAAACTAAAGTCAGTCAAAACCATGTTAATGATAAATCTTTAGCAAATCCAAATTATTATCCATCCATTTAAATGTATCTAACAACATCCAAGCATTCTTGAACTTTCAAATTATTGTCCATAAACTTCTCTGCCCATCCATCCATGAACCCACTTCTCCATAGATCTCTTTATTCATCTCACAATCTCCTTTTTCATTAATCCACATGTTTTGATGGATTTCATCAAACTAATTTGTATAAAAGGTAGAAATTTGATAGTTACCAAGAAATAATCTGATTGTATCCATACTGGAAATCTCTGTCTTGTTGCTTTCTTACAGGATAAACCAACTGATTTTCATGGAAATACAGCACCTTTTTCATGTGAGCTAGGTCAGGCCTTAGGGCTACTAACTCAGCTAAGTTTAACACTGAACTGGCAAATAGGACACTGAAAAGTAGAAGGAATGTGTAGTTCCACAAAATATCCATACCCTCATCATGCAGGGAATTTGTAAATGGACTTCCCTATCTTCTGGAACTTTTATTTTTCTTCCATATAAACTCTGTAATTTTGTTCTTTCTCTGATCCCTCTCCCCTCCAGAATTTCTAATTCCCTATGTGGTGAGGTATGGATATTTTCTGGAAATACACATTAGCATCAGACGATCAGTATAATCATCTCCTTCACTTTCCTAAACCTTTGTAGACTTAAAACTGTTTTTGATTCTGTGTTGAGTGATGCATCATTTAAAATTGACCATGAAGGAGAATGAATATTTTTTTCTTTTATGTCTCAACCTATTTGACTTACCAAAACTTGTGGTTCTCTGGTATATTTCTTGCAAAATACAGAGCACTTGTTCTCATCCTCCAATGCCATTTCTTTGCTGGCAAAGAGACTTTAACACAACCAGGGATTTTATCAAGAAGTATGTCAATAAGTTGTTTGTGAGACCCGCCATAGAATGGCTCAATCAATAAGGCATGAGGTGGCTTTTTATCACAGCTAGCATTGACATTCTTGCATTCATCATTATTATCATCCATCCTGGAAAATATATTAATGCAAGGAAGGATAAGGTCAAAGATATATGAGGGAGCAAGGTGAAAAAAATGACCTGTTACATGCACTCAAATGCATTACCTAAAGGTGAAGGGCGTGTTCTTTAATATCAAAAGTGATATATTCCATAGAATGACTGTTCCTTGACCTACTCCATCAATAAATGTATTTTTCCTTTTATTAACACCTATACAAAATTTTTGCACCATTGCCCCCTCCCCTCCCTCCCTCCTTCCCCTTCCCCAATGCAAATATTATAAGGTATGGCGATTATTTTGATGCTATCAAGTATAATGCAATTAGTTTTGGAGCAAACATACATCACACAAAATGCCCCTCTGGAGGATCTCTGGAGTGAGATAAAATGAGAGAATGGAAGTGGGTGAGATCACTCCCAATTCTTCTCACAGCCACACATTACCAATCCCCATATATTTTGATTTGCTCTTCAATGGTAAACTATAAGTAAACTTCAATATAGTAAACTTCAATAGTAACTTAGATATAGATATCAAAATAACCCTGTTGAAAGCTTATCAACATACCCGCAACACCCAGACTTGGAAGATGAAGAACTTTCAGTCAAAACACTTGGATCGCACATTCCTCCTTGCGTATTCTTCTGCTACTCACCTTACCAAAACCAAAACTCCTTCATCAATTTACGCCCGAAATAGGTCCTAGCTACAGTCAAGTCATTTTAAAAGCTCAAAAACTATTAAAAACTTTGAAATAACATTTCATCTTTCGCGCGGCCATTTTCTGAATATTTGCCTCCACTACGCATGCTCAAGGGTATTTCTATAAACAGCTGGTCAATACCTACTGTGGGCTCGTGACTGGTTGAATGTCGCTACAAATGGCGGAAAGTGAAAACACCTTTTCTTTTGTCAAGGAAGGAGAATATAATTTGATTCTAGGGAACTCTCTTAGCAACAAAAAGAAAAACCAGGAATATGGCTTTCACACTGTAAGATGTGAGTATCGAGTCACTCGTGGAATTCTGTTGAATATTGTTCTGTCTGCTTTCAGACTCATTTTCTACTTTAACTTTTGGCCATTTCATGTAGTTCATTCCTATTATTGGCTATTTAAAAATTACATAAAAACGGAGATTATTTCTATGTTTATAGATAATGTGTTTATTTGTTCTGGAATATTAAAATTCAGTGTTGTTGGTTGTTGCTTAGGGTTTCTACATTGCAGACAAAATATCAGTCACGTGACGAAAATATTTTTGACATTCAAAATCGAAAGTGTTACGTTTACGATGTAGCTCTTTTGTTTTTACTATATTACCTACTAATTTCTAATATAGAAACTGCTTTAACTGGCTGGGTTTTTCTTATTTTTTCAACAGATGATTTTAAACCAGCATCAGTAGACTCAACAAAACCTGGTTCTCTTGTTATTGGGGATAAAAATAATGTTACTGTCGAAGTACCTCATATTCAGGTATTACGCAGTGCTCAGACAAGACAAACAAGTCACAAGTCAAAACTTGCGTTGACTGGTACTCATCAATAAAGAGAAATGCAAGTCAATGCTAGTTTTGACCTACAAGTGCTATTCTCATTTAAACACCAATCCACGCAAGCGAATGCCAGTTTTTCAAAGACTCTCAATAAAAGTCAACCAGCTGAAAGATAAGCACAAAATCTAGATTTTTTGTTAGGATTATTTGATTATAAGTGCTGGCAAATTCTTGCAATAAGTCAATGCAAGTTAGCAGTCATGTGAAACAAGTTAAAATGTGCATTGACTTTCATTCTCATTTGACCAGGTCCTTATACCTGAGTGAATCCATTGTATTCAGTACAGACACAATAAACACAAAAATCAAGTGTGACAAAATTCACCATACTTCAGTATTGAGAAGAGGAAAGGATACTGTTTCCATTATTTTTCAACCTAGTTCAAAATTAGTCTAAAAATCCATCAAAACATGGAAACAAAGGGAGTACCAATCAAACATCACACCTGAAATCTTAGCATAATTATATGCATCATGGTACAAATTTTTATGCAGTATGAAATAGCAAATCACAAATCTCATGTAGGTTCATTCATAGATCACACACTATTGTAAGCCCAAATCATGTCACATGAAACGGTCCCCTTTACTACCCTGTTCCAGGTGCTTGCTCAATCAACTGTAGACACAGTAATGTGATAAGTGAGAACAAAAACTGGTATCACAAGGGAGAGTTAGTGTAATTATTACTGCCACTAATAATTAGCCTGCGTAGGCCAGCAATGCAGGCTACAGTACAAGCAACAGAACACTGTAGATCCTGACAATAATTACAATTATTGTAGACATTCACTGATCACTATGTACATGATCACTGCCAATTGCAGTCTTAATTAACTAACAGTTACTTTTGACACCAGGCTAATTACACAAACATTTTGTTTAATATCTACGTAGGACTCTGGAAGCACAATATACAATGGATCAAAAAGACAGTGTCAAAAGGAATTCCTACTCATTATTGATAAGAAAACACAGGTATGACAAAGTGCTGTTATTGTGAACTAATGTTATTAATTTTATTAAAATGTCAATGTGTTTTGGATTTTTTTCTTTCCAGACATTTACATTAGAAAGAATAGGATCAAATTTGCAAGTCAAAAAAACCAGGTTTGAAATAATAAGAAATGTAACTGTATGAATGGAATTATCACTCAGAAAGAAATATAAATACAGTGTAACATCTTGGTACAGATACCCGTATACCATAATATGGACATCTCTAGAATACAGACACCTCTAGAATACAGACACCTCTAGAATACAGACACCTCTAGAATACAGACACCTCTAGAATACAGACACCTCTAGAATACAGACACCTCTAGAATATGGACACCTCTAGAATACGGACACCTCTATATTATAGACAGATCCTCAGGTCCTGGCAAACTCCCCATACTGTTTTTATCATAAGATACTGTAAAATGACATCATAAAAAAATAATAATAACAGACATCATAAGCCCAAACGCTATAATAAAGACACTTTTCTCCAGCTCTTTGGTGTTTGCATTGTATTAGAGAGGTTCCACTTCATGTATGAATGTAGGACCAGTTTGTCACAGGGATCCAGGAGCTTAGTGGTTAGAGTGTCTGACCAGTGCACAGAAGGTCACAGGTGCAAGGCTGTCTTTGGCTCAGATTTTTTCCAAGCTAATTACACACTCGATGATGATTAAATGCATGCTTTCATTTTGTTTGAAGAAATTTGTTTGTTGTTGTTGTTGTTGTTGTTTGGGGTTTCCTTTAATTGTTGACAATAACTTGGTTTTGTACTAGGTCTTCAGGCTCAAGTAAAAAAGTAAAATCACAGCCTAGTTGTAGTACCAGTAAAAGTACTCCTGAATCTACTAAACCAAGAGCAAAGAATATAAAATCCAAGTCTCCAGTTAAAGAACCTGTTCCATCATTATCGTCAATACCATCAACACAGGTATAGAATATTCATACTTTTAATGCCCAGGGGGGTTTAATGTATGTATGTATGTCAATCAAATGAAGAGGTCTTTTTTTTGTGAGAAAACTAAATGTTAATTAAATGTGAAATGTTAATTAAATGTGAAATGTTAATATTCTAACAATATTGCTTTAAATTCTGAAGGAGAGACCAAATTCTGACATGATTAAGTATTTAAGTGTTAAAAATAAAAATATAGAGTCCTGTTTTCTTAGTGATTGTAAAAGGTATTACCAGTAACAGTGCTCTGCAATAATAGACTGTCATTAGCCACTTTTTATTGAAACCTGTCTGATCACTAAAAAAGTTGCTGCGAGAAATCCTTCCACTGAAATGCAGCCAAAGGTCAATCATATCAGACAGAATTTTCACCATGGCAAATGATAAGCATCTCATTCAATATTCAGTATCATTTGGGTGCATTTAGAAAGAGCTTCATGCTTCAATAATATTATTTTGTTTTCGGTGGCTCTGAAGCTATAAATTACACATGTACATCTTTATTTTCTGTGAGAAATGAATATTCAATGAGACATGAGACATTTGTAATATTTTTTTCATCTGGATAATGTTAATGAGATTCACTTTATATTGGTGAGATCCGACTCATGTTATGTTTTGTAAATAGTTATCCAGGAAGAATTGCTCATTCACAACCAAAAGTGATTCTTCCTCTATAATTATTGATGCAACATAACACGAGCCAAATCTCTGATACCCAGGGTAGTCCTGTTGTTGTTTTGTGTCAAAAAATTATTGACTGCATCTAAAGCTGTTTGTATTTCAAAATATTTGCAGGCAACAGCCAAAACAGAAGTGGAAGAATCAGATTCTTCTTCATCAAGTGATGATTCTTCATCAGATTCAGAAAGTGAAAACAAAAATGATGGTGATGATGATGAGGACAATGATGATGATGACGATGAGGAAATTGATGATAAACACGTAGAACAACTCAATACTATTCTAAATTGTGTAAGTATACCTGGAGTACTTTGTGAAAGTAAGCCAAAAAATGAAGAGGTTCCTGTAAACACAGCGAAAGTTGTCTGTGATCAATGCCAACCTTCTCCTATGATAATAAAGAAATTTATGGGAGAATTTACTATTTGATCAGAGTTAACTTGTCATTTTTGCACTGGTTTCTTCAATTGTCAAATTTGCAAATGAGTTATCAACGAAGGATGGATCAATCTAGACTGTGTGAAGTTACGACTTGCTTCTGGTTCAAATTCAAAGGCTCATAGCTCTTTATCAGAGTCTGCATTCATTAGAAATTCTGCTAAAGTTAGATGCTTCTGTTCTCTTGATTTCTCTCTAATTACATCTCATTTTGGTAAAATTTACTAGCTTGGTGAAGAGCCTTACAAGAAACCACCAGAGTTCAATCAATTATGTAAGTAGCATTGAGCCTCATAGATGGAGCCCAAATTAGTTAACTCTCTGTTACTGTGCATATTACTTGCATAGTCTTCAAATTCTAAGCAAATTTGCAAAGTATGTCTCGGTATATTTGGGATTTGAAGAGCATCTCATTTTCATTTTTTTACAGTCTTATACTAGTAAAACAGTTTTCATATATGACTATGAAAAGCCTATCCTATGTCATGTCTGAGCATCTTGATTGGTCATAATGTGAAGTTTTATCCAATCAAAATTAAATTCTGAAACAGTGGCACACATAGCACTGCACAGACCTTTTCACAGTCATGGAAAATTTCTCTCATCTCATCTTGCTCCTCTCCCTTCCACTCTCCCTTCTTCCTTTCTTATCATTTAATATTTTCCTCCCATCCCTTTATTTTTCCCATCCTTTTCTGATGGTCTTCTCCAGTCTGTTGTCTTCCTTCTTCCCCTGTTTATGTTCTCAACTTGAATGTATTTTAATGCATACTATTAATAACTACTTCCTCAGCTCAAGACTTACATCTAAGTGAATCAGGAAGTGACAGTGACTAGTCTCCATGGTGACTGTTGCCGTGACAACAGAAAAAAGAAATTTATTTTGCCAGAGAAGAGATGGTGTGAATTATTATAGTAGAATTGCAATTTTACAAGACAAAAAATATTTAATTCATTCATTCATTGATACAATGTAGATACATACATGTAAAATGGAGCAGTTACTTTATTTGTGAAGCTAACAATTTTGCTCTCGAAGAAATATTAAAGGAAAATATGCTAATTATGAAAGTGACTTAAGTATAGAAGTGTCGTTGATATTATGCCATTGTTGGGAAGGTGGCATTTTTGATTAATTCTTTGAAAGTTAAAGTATTTTCTGTGTTTATACCACAAAAACAACAACAGATTAACAACAGATTAATTTTTTTATTTTTAAAGAGTGGGTGCCGTTCAAAAGTATTAAACAGCTTAAAAACTCGCCTTAGTTTCAGCCTTCCAAAGGGGTTTCGGGGGAGGGAGGGAAAGTACGTAATTGGTAGTCACAAGAATTACGACAGTTTCAATTCTCACAGACGTTTCAACATGGGCCGCTCAAGTCGTATCAAGCTGGCGTATAGTATAGATGTGCGTCTAAAGACAGATGCTTTCGTGTTGGAATATATATATATATAAATGTAAAGAAAATCAACGTGGATATCGATATTAAAAATGAGTAAGTAAGCAGCCGTTGTAATTCTGACTAAAATTGTGACAATGAATGGGTAATGAATCCTTTGTTTTTACTGTTAGATGGTGCAACAGTAAATACTGATGATTTCAAGCTTTTTATAGTGTGCATTCTCACCTTCAACAGTTCAACATATTTTGCAAAATTAATGCTTGGGTTCTGCATGTCACCACAAGGCGAGAATTCCTAATTTTCATAATTATTGAAATCATACTTGATTGATGGAGTTATTACGGAATTTATTATCGTTTGATATGTACAATAGCACCAAAAATGGAAACAGTCGTTGTCTTATGCCCGCCGCACACATTGAGAAACTGCGTGAGGAAACTTCCACGCGCGCGAGGCACTTAGACGGATTTCTCGCCACAGGCGTTTGCATCTTTGGCTACGCGAGGCCAAAAATAGAGCGGAGCACACGGTGAGAAAAGTGCCTCGCGTGACAGTTTCCTCACACAGTTTCTCAACGTGTGCGGCGGGCTTACTGTACATTTAGATTAGCCTGTAAACCAACCTTAACTTTGGTGCGCGAAAGGCGGAATGAGAATATGAAACAAGAACAAAGCGCTGTATCAGTAAACCGTCGTCATTTGTGAAAAACTACGAATGTTTGAGTCAACCAACATACAGTCGTGTTTAACCTTTACTAATCTTTTGAATCAGTTTAAGATTATATTATAAAGGGAGTGGGAAACGTGTTTAGTGTTGGCTTTAACCGCGCTTCATATTTTGACAAACCTGCTACCCCAAACGTATCACGCCCATAGAAGCTGCACATGGCTTTTAAACTGACTAGACCACATCTACGGCACCTCAAACCCTCATACAAAGATAAATCATAAATTTCCAGAGAAAAAATGGTTGTAAATCAGAATATTTAGATGCGATTCCTGATGGACTGTTCTCTTCTTGATACCAAAGCGCTGAAGGTAATAAGGTGGATGTAGGCAAAAGGGCGGATCGGTTGTCAGGGCAACTGGGGGTATTTTTCATCGAGAATGTTTGCTGCAAGCTTTATAATCCTTATTTTCAAGAGCTAAAGCATTATTCCCATTGAGATATCGAGCTGTTCTGAGTAGAATTTGCTATTTTTTATAATTAAGCGCGGCACAATCAAGATGTATTACCATCAGAAGACGGCGTACTGTCTAAGAAGAAATTAAAATGGAGCTGCAGCTCAAAACTCTTTCTTTATAATTCTAGAAATTTCTTTATTCGTTTTTAACAAGACTTTCCAGCGTCAAAAACGACAGTTTGTTTTGGAAAAACGACTAATTACGTCAGCTTTCACCCTTTTCCGTCATTTTATACACATCAATTTTTGGGTACAATTCTCTGAATAGCTTTTAATTATTAATTCTCTTTAAGGGAAATGCATCCTTTTGACCACTTGATTAAAACCTAAATTAGTTTCCTAAGAAAATGAAATTTGGTAGACCAAAAGTGTCGTAAAGTAATATCGCATTCAGAAGGTGCTTGCTTCATTTGGGTCATTTCGTAAAAAGATAAAACAAGAGCAATTTTATAACTGCGTGCAATGTCCTTTTGAGTTAAATATGCCCGACAAAAAATGATTGGATTTGAGAATTACTTACTTTTCAAAGTACAAAATGAATAAAAGTAATGTGAGAAAAAAATTGAAACTAAATTAATATCGGTGTGTTAATCCATCTGATTGATGTTTGTCATTCTGCAGTATCAGAAAACAAAAAGGCTTATTATAATTTTTGTTTTTAGCTTTATTTCAATCAAAAGTAGTATCAACCTCTTTGTGAATTATTATTTGAATTAAAAGAATTTCCATAAGTGTATTAGTTGTAACGGTGAATTACTTCTGCTATAATTTTACTAAAAAGAAATGCCCAATGCAAGTATGAATGTCTTATAAAAACTTAATTTATATTTATTCATTGTAGCATTTGTTAACCTTAAAGGTTTTCCCATAGACTAATAAAAACATTTCTTAGTGAGAGAAAGAGCTTCCTAAACTGACTCGCATTTGGGTGCATTTCTCAACATGATCCTCCACAAGTGGTGATAATTTCAATGCCTGAAGAAATCGACCATAAACCAGAAAAATAAAGCTAGTTGCAATTTGAAAATGGATGCTAAGGTCAGAAACGGGAATTTATTCCAAGTTTAACACTGAATATTTATTACTGCGAGCGTCTCGAACTTCATTACTGGTCATGCAAATAGTTCTCGGTGATTCTTGTGATGTTTTTCATTCTTCTTTCTTCAGATAATTCGTCGATTCTTAAAGCGTTTACGTTGTAATCCAGACTGCTATCACAATGAACACTACCAAAAAGTTTCCGTAATACAGAGCAGTCATAAATATAATCAAAGTAATAACAACTGCGATTCCTGCTGCATATACTTGTTCTCTCGGTATTGAAGCGAGAAAGTTTTCAAAAATGTCAATAGCGTTGTAAGCATCCTGTGAAGCTCGCTTAAAACGGGCTTTGAATCCACTTGCTTTCTTTTTTACAGTTTTTCTTGTAGCAGAATTATGGCTGTGTGCTTGGTCCATCGGGTTCAAAGTAAATTTCAATTACCACAAACGGTTTTCTCTTTCGCTGGAACAACCTCGCTAACAGAAGCATTCATACAATAGTATGTCAGTTCATCTTTGATCAGAATTATATAGTATCCTTCGAGTTTTTGCTATATACGATCCTGTGGTTAATTCTGATGGTTCATTGATCGTCTTTATATAAGAATACACACGTTTAATGTTATTCAGCCAGCGTGTATTTTTATGCTAATTTATGGCCTTGGGGAGATTTATTACAATAGGCCAGGGCACATTCATGTAAAAATCTAAAATAAATATTATGTTTGAATATTTCATTGCATTGACATAGTATATTCACTTTGGAAACAAATACAATTTAACATGCTTTAAAATTTGACGGATATGATCACCACAGAATTGTATTTTTCGGCTTGCTAATTAAAACTTGACTGTTTTTAGATTTTTTTCAAACTGGGAATGCCACTTCATTAGCTGATTGCTGTTGATTTTATATAGTTCACTTTAAGAGACGGACTTCGCGGCGGAAAACTCACACATTGAAAAAAATACCTCACATGGATGAATGCTTGATTGTGTGGTTATTAACTGTCGGAAACAATATTTTGAAGGAGTTGTTGGAACTCAAAGGCAAGACTCTAATTCAAAGTAAATAAACCAAAACAAAATTAAGAGAAGTATTTGAACAATTTTGTTCCCTTCGGCCGGTTTGTTTGTTTATCGTTATCTTACGTTATGTGGCTTTTTATCTCCCTATATTATATCCTCTCCTCTCCTCTCCTCTCCTCTCCTCTCCTCTCCTCTCCTCTCCTCTCCTCTCCTCTCCTCTCCTCTCCTCTCCTCTCCTCTCCTCTCCTCTCCTCTCCTCTCCTCTCCTCTCCTCTCCTCTCCTCTCCTCTCCTCTCCTCTCCTCCTTGAAACTGCTTTCCTGTACGTCAGCACACCAATATTACTCTTTAGGCTTGTGGTGAGTTTAGTCATCGAATATTCAAGCTAATTACTGTGCATTCCATTGGTAGGTAATTGTTTAATGACAAAGAAACGGAAACCTATGTTTTGAATAGATTACATCATCGCCGTTTTTGTTAACCAATTTTTTACTCATTGTTTTGCTTGTTTTGCCTCTTTTACGTCTGTGCATTGTTTTTCTTTATTTCACGTTTTGTGTGCTTTGTTCGGTTTCGCTTTTGTCTTTGTGTCAGTAAACCATGGCACTATAATTGACAGCAGTCCACGGTTTAGCGATTATGTATAGTCAGTTGTTGATTTCCACATGTTAATTTGGAAGAGGATGCAAATCACATCTTAGTTTGAAATAGGTGAGTTCACAGACCGGCCCGATCATTTGGAAAAATCTTTATCTCAAGTCAAGATCACAACTACGTAAACGTAAACGCGAGCATATGTTACGTCGGTAACTCGTGGCAGTCAACTTCCTGAAACTGATAACCTTGACACCGACAGTGCGCTCATTTTATCCCCTCTTTCCATCAGTGCTCTGTTTTAAGGGTATTTAAAGCTAATAAAAGCTACACAGAATGAGGTCACTAGGAATTGAACTCGCAGGAGCTCGGACCTCTCGCATAGAAGACCGCGCACTAACCAACTACGCCAGGCACATACTTTAGTGTTACGACATGCGATCACGATTTGTGACATCGGTTCCCTGTACCAGACAGAAATGGCAGATCATCTGTGGTGATCTCCGTCCTTGAATGTTGTAGTGTCCAGGGGATCATTGGTAATCTGCTGGGTGGAAGAATGTGCACTGTTTGTGCGTGGAAGCCCTCTCAACATTGAATCAGGGGAGGGGGAGCACCGTAACCTACTTGGAAATTAATTGCGCACAATTCAAAAATGACCATCGTGCGAACAGTTTTGTCAAGGATTGTAAAGATGAATTTTAAAACGTATCGTAACAAAACGTATCGTAACGTATTCGTAAACGTAACGCATTACGGTAAGGTTTTCCGCTCATGCCCACACTAACGACTGACGGCGTTTTTTTCTTTTGTCTAAAAATGATTTCATTGCCGGTGTAAATATAGAGATAGGGGACCCAGGCAAACGACTTCAACATTTGCTTCAACTGAATACAATACAATGTCATACACTTAGCCATGGGCTAATTTACAGGTATTCCACTAAAATAATCAATGAAAACAAAATAAAAAAAAATAAAATAAGATATAAAAATCCTACTTTAAACATCTTTTTGATTTTGTTGAATAGCAATGTTGAAACCGTTCCTTCTTTTTTTCGCGAATGTTGAATGAAGTTGAACCATTTCAAAAGCTGTTTGCTCTGTCAGTTCAGTTCAAATTAACTCCTGTTGCAGTGTGGACTTCACGTCACAAAAGAAGCGTTTTTCAATCTATGCAGATTATTGCAGACATAGCCTCAAGGTCGTTTTACAACGGAGAGAAGACTAAGTAACAACAAATGATTTTTTTTAAACACTAGGGCCGGTGTTTCACAATATCTTCAACCCATATAGTTCTCGTTTCGTTTGTCAGTAGCTCTAAAATCATTCAAATATTCATTTTGCTGTATATTTTGATGAATGAAATCTTTTAATAATTTATGTTTTCAACAGTTTCAATGGTAATATTCATCCCTGTAGTTTTAAAAGAGTACTGTCTGGCAAAGTTTACTCACTACAATAAATACTGAGTCTATATCAATTTTCTACTTGATCGATCCATGTTCTCTTTATATATCATAGTTCCGTCATATAATAGCAATAATAATAATTGGACTCAAAGACTTTAGTCAAAAACTTGCTGCAATCAAAGTCGCCAATTTCTCTACAAAATAAAAACTCCAGGAACCAACATCGCGACGAGATAATTTCGCGTCAAAATGGCACATCCAAATATAATGATGCAGTATGCAGCAACAACGATCATTCCTGTCGTTGGGTCAATCTTCCTTCTCGCCTCACGATCGCTTGCATCCACCATGCCATCGTTAAAAACAATCTTCTTCTTCTTTTTCTTGGAGCTGGCCATTGCCAACTGATCAACCACATCCATCATCTTGAATCAGGAAACTTGAGTCCAAGAATAAAGTGGCTAGTGTTGAATTTCGTGCGTCAATGCCAAGCAAAGTGCCAAATTGAAAAAAGATTTTAACTTCAAGTAACGTTTTTGACTTTTGAACAAAATCATTAATATTTCAAGCCAGTAAGTAAACCACAAAGTCACTGAGCTCGTGAAAGTTATCAATGATCAACAAAACAATATATCTTTTTATCATGTGTACTTCTCTGTTTTCTCTGTTATTCCTTAGAACTCTAAGCACGCTAGCAATCGCTAATTAATACTTTGAAAGATTGCTTTCTTTCGAACGAAGGATAGCTACTTGTAGCTTTCGTGTCGCGCTTGTCGCAACACGGGAAAAGTCATTAAAATTTATTGCTAACCGGCGCAAATGTGAAATACTAAATCAAAGTGAAAACTCAGGAGTATAAATACCGAAAGAAGAAGAAGAAAACAAATCAAAAGAATGGAATGGAATAGAGTTTTTGAATAAATTGTGTGATACACTGCATGAATAAACTATCGAAAAATTGCGGGCAATAGTCATTCGAAATGCGGTCAATTGATTGCATGATTGATGGCTTACGGGTTTAGATAATATTCAATTGTAATTTAATGTATGTCGTCTAAAGCTGGGAAAATTGTAGCTTGGCGGAAGAAAATATATAAAATAAATGCTTTGTATAATAGTGCAAGAGCACTTAGCAGGCATTCCACTGTTACTCTTACAAAGGCTACCACTACTATATTCTACTATTCTATGGAAACAACTCTCAGCTCACTAGTTCGTTTTTACGGAAGGAAAACCGGAGGACGCGAAGAAAAACCCTCGAAGCAAGCGAGAGAACGAACTAACAAACTCGGGTCAGATGTAATGTCCCGCCCGGGAATCGAACGGGATGACAGAGGTGACAGACCAGCGCCAGGCCTTAGCCGCTCGGCCACCTTTGCCTTCCAAAGCAGCCCGCATTAGCAACGCTAAAATACTTATTGCAACACTATTTAATTCCAAAAATATAATATTTACAAGCTTTGTTAAAGTAATACAAATATAAATTCACTTTCAGTTGATAGAACAACTTGTTCAACGAGATGCTCAATGAGATCAATTTTTCTTGTTTTTGGGTGTTTTCTTTTTTAACCATTGTCGCAGAGAAGAAGGCTTATTTCTCTACAACGAAACAAAATATCATGTTGTTGAATAATCAATGAAAGACCAGTTTATGCAACACAATAGTAGATGTAGTTTCACTTGTTATACGCATGCGTACAAGTATAATTACAACTACCGCTGAACCAAGGTGCAACACGACAAAGTGGAGTCAAAAGAGTTTTTTTTCCATAGTAAAAACGCAAGCACGAACACCGTCCCAAACATATAATAGTTATATAAAGTGGACTCCTCTGAGGGGGACACTCCAAAGATCATCTCTCACATTTCTACTAGCTTTTAAAAGTGCCGGACAGCCCTTCAGACTTTGGGTACAGGAAAAGTACAATTTTAGCTTGGTTGGACATCCAGGCAAGCATATTGAAGAAAAATGTCTATTCTAAATGGCACCGCGGGCCACCCACTTTAAGGGAATGTACTGTATCCCCAACGCCACGAAAACTGCGAACTAAACTCATAAAGTATACCAATAAGAAGCTTAGATGGGCTTTGTTATGAATTTTTTGAAAGAGCTCTGAAGTACTGAGGTAACATTGAATTAAACTTTTGGCAAATTATTTTATTGACAAAAGCATACTACAATCCTACCTTTTTTGGGTCGTCTTCTTTCGCTTCACTGAGTGGATTGGATTGGCTTTCTAAGACCTCGATACGCTCAGGGTCGTCGTGATGGGCGTTAAGAGTTTTTTGTTCGTCGACTGTTGGACAGCAGAATTCTTTCGCCATTTCTAGTTGTCCGTCTCTTGGGTCGTTACAAGCGACCATGGGATCCCTTGTGTGCACTTCTGCTTTGACCACAGTTTTGGAGCTTGCTTGCTATAAACAATAATTGTATTTGTTTATACATTAATGGGATCATACAATGAAGCTGAAATTGCTTTGGTTAAGCTGGTTAACATGATAATATGACATAAAGTCGGTGTTGCATTTATTCCATGCACTGCTTGCTGCTTTCGAATATTCTACCCACACTAACTCTGACTCTCATCTCAAATGTCAATTTTTTTATTACAGAGGAAACCCGAAGCAAAATATTATCGTAGCGACGGTGAGAACTACTCGCTCGACAAACTCATCCAACAACACGTGGTGCAGCTAGCTTGAAGTATTATTTATCTTGGTGATGTTCTTTAAGAAAAAGCTACTTTAACAAGTTGCGCGCATATCACTGGCACGTTTTCACGAGAGTAAGAAATAGTCATTAAATCCACGAGTTAATTACCCTGAATAGTCTTATCAAATTTGCGCGCAGTTTACACGACAGTTGCAAGGAGCTAGTGATTGTATCCACGAGTTATCCTCACTCAGTTTAGTCTATTATATCAATGTTTGATCATCCATACCTTAGATATCATTCTTGGAAGGGCAGTCAACTCGTGTTCTAAAATGCTGTTCTTAGTCATCAAGTCTTGTGTGGATTTTTCTAGTGTCTTAACTTTCTCTTGAAGGGCGATGCGTTCATCTCTTTCCTTGGTTAACATACTTCGTTGTAAGGCAACTAACTTGACTTGACAATGCATCTTACTACATTCAGCATCTTTCTCGGTAACCTGAGCAAATTAAAGATAATTTATATTGCTTTGGGCTATATGAATTATCAATGTCATCTCCAGTCTTTCTTTCGATCAACGGAGTCAAATTAAACGCTATCCTATGCGCAACAAACACAAAGCGACATTTAAGACAACGCGCGCACCAATTACAAAAAGGTTTTGATAGTCAACAATATCTGTCTTAAGCCTGGTTTACACGAGTGACGACGCAAATGCAAATACATACGCAACCTGGCCGATGTAGGTGTGAATTTGAGAAACGCAAGTGCAAGCACGACTGTAAAAGCAAAGGCACGCAAGAAATGGAGAAAAATCATTTTCTTGTGTTTGCATTTGTGCTTATCATGTGAATCGCGGTTTGTACAAATGCAAATGCAAAACATGCAAAAAAACTCGCTCGATGCTCTTCGAGTCTTGGTTTCAAAATGGAGGTTGCATCCGCCTTAATTGCGCATGCGTATCTACCTAATCTTTGCACTTATGTTCATGCGTGAGCATTGCTTGCATTTGCATTTGCGTCGGTCGTGTTAACCAGTCTTTATAATAATAAATAATAATACTATTTATTTATATAGCGCACATTCAACCTACGTTTTCACATGGGCTTAATATTAAAAACTGATCCTATATATGATATAAAAACTATTGTCATTATACATTGGCTTTGCTGTACCTCATCACGGAGTTGTTGGACTTGATTCGTAAGCTGCACAATACGTGACTGTAGTTCATTGATAGCTTTGTTAGCATCGTAACGCAGATGATACAATTCCATATTTCTTTCATCGGAGATCTTCAAAAGTCGGTCCAAGTGTTCACGGAGAACTGTATTTTTATTTTCTTGTTGGCAAATAATGTGATCTTTTTCTGCCAACTTGTACTCGAGTTCTTGGATTTTGGAGAAGAATGCTGATTGCATATTCTGTTTAAAAAGAACAAAAGGAATTTGTTTTTGTAATTCCTCTTCAAGCCTGGTTCCGGTTGCACGAAGATGGATAGATAAGCGCACTCCATTGGATATGTACGTATCTAGCGGATAAAACGATAGCGTTTTCCAATCAGTTTATTCAGCGGAAAGATTTATCCAGTGGATAGCACTATCCACTCTCCGTGCAACCGGAGTCTGAAGGTTAAATATAAGATTTGAAACTATGGCGACTTGCTTGATAGGATACCAACAGGACTCGGTCTGCATGCGCAGCAAATGCGCACTTTGGTAGAAATCGAATTAAAAAACATTACCTGATTTACGTGATACGCAGGTGTATTTTGAGTTCCAAAGTCAACATCTAAAAACAAAACAGTAGAAATCTCAGAAAAATTAAGGGGGCGAGAACGAACCATCCATGATGTCTCTATTTAGAAGGGTATTGGGGAATATAGGACCTTTTGATAATAATGTGAGTGCTGGTGTCGCGATAGACGTCCCATCCTATAAGGGACTGGACTTACATAAGAAATGAGAAAATAACGCCAACTCATTATGTTCAAATGAAGGCTGCTGCTCAAGACGCTTGGATTTTTGCATCATTCTACATGCCCGACTTACCTTGAAAAATGTCAGAATGACATCTCGATTGTTGGTTTAGTTGTCGTGTGGTGTCAATTCCAGAAGGAAGCTCAATGTATCCTCCCCCTGGTAGTTCGATCCTTGTTGATCCACTACTTTTGGATTCGAGGTTATCTTGGAGTGGAGAAAAATTTCGAATTAAATAAGCAATTCTTAATATATGATTATTTAGACATTTTCAGTAACGATTTTGAAAGTTCTCTCCTTTTCTATTTCTCATAAATTATGTTTTAATTTCAAAAACAATCCTTGACTCAATCATCAAGCGAAGCCGCTTCGTACTTGGAATCACTTCGCCCGAGAAAACTCACACTTAGTTAGGAAAAATCAACATTGGAGACAGTGAGGTGCCACAGTCAAAGACGAAAACTCGTCTTACGGCCGACATGGAATGACCAATTGACTATGCCACACTTCATCTTAGCTTTTTACACTAATAATTACAGTAGTTACCTTGAAAGATATCTGAGTGAAATTCAGTTTGTTCGTTCTGTTCTTGAATGTTTTCTATTCCAGGAAGTTCAATAAAACCTCCTCCAGGTAATTCCATCCTTGATCCACTACTGTGGGACTCAAGATGGTCTAAACATAAGGATTTCAAATTAGCCTAGATGCATACATTTTTAGACCTTTGCAACATAAGCGCATTGCTCAAAATACATGGATCGACCCAGTGCTTTTTTTAAAAATCTTAGAAAAGAAAAGCACCGCAAATGTGCACGTGTATGCGGTACGTCAAACAACTTTATGGTTTACAACGAGGTGTATAATGTTCACTATTTCGCCAAATTTTCACTCATTCTCATACTAAGATAAACGCAAAAGAAACTTACCTAAATTGTCAGAAAATAAAGCATCAAAACTGTGCCGTGGGTTGTAGTGACCAGACCACATATTGCCGTTTTCAATCGCGTACAATTAATGTAAAAAATCTTCAATAGCAGAGATATACTTGTTCACACAAACGCTCAACAAGTGAAGTTTGTAAAATGAAAATAAAGTGTTTGTGACGAAATATGACATCATTCGTAGAATAGCGCGCGACTCCAGTGTAGCTCCCATGATTCTTAGAATGTGCGCGCACAAGTCTTGATGTCTTTCTGGTCAGCGGGTCGGCACCCTGGAAGTTTTGGAACCGTTGAATAAGATAACGTTAATTTTCAATTTTTTATGTACATTTAGTTCTAGTGTCGCTGCGCTCGTGATTCTACTTGAGTTTTAACCATTTTATGACGTCAAGAGTGTGTCAATAGGAGGACAGACAACTCAAAGGCATCTTCAATTCGTAACAATTGTTCGAGATAAAAGTTAAAAAATCCTTATCAAACGGGACAACAGAACGAACGCGCGCGCAGAAACGCGTCAGCAGTGTCCAATCAGATTGTGTTGTAAATTCTAGTTTTAGTTATAGTTTTCACTCGTTCACAACCTCACAACCTATTTTTTGGACGAGCTAGATTCGTACTTTAGCGAGAAATGACTCAAAAACAAATGCGGCGCCGCCCCTCTTTTTTATTTGATTTTTGGAATGAGCTTTTATCATGTAATTCCAAGTCACAGTACAGAAATATAATTTCCATGGCAGGAAAGAGCACGTCAAAATTATTAAAACTATGAAATTTAAATGAAGTAACTTTATAACTCACGAAGATATGAATTTTCCGAAATCGAAATTTTGATGCCTACCAGCAAAGGTTTTCTTACAAACTCACACTTTTCAAAAATTCATATTCTCGCGGGTTTGTACGGTGGCCCACAGGGGCAAAACACAATGCAAAATTGCTTTGAAAACACAAGAATGTTTCGTGGAACACAACAATCTTTCACAGAACACAACAAGACCCAACAATGTTTTACAGTACACAAGTCTTTCACAAGCAACTAATTAGTTAATGAGGATGAGAAATTTCTTTCAGATTTTCATATTAATGTCGTTTTGGTTGAACATTTTTCAGGTCCGTGGACATGGAGCTTCAAAGTGGACGAACAACACTGCTAACTGTATTAGTCTCATTATGTTCTATATTGTATATAAATGGTAAATTAATCAAACGTACGTTTAATAACGCCGCTTGCTAAAGAAATAATGCAGCAGTTATAATGCATGGTACTCGGATTTCAACCTTCTCCATTCAGAGATCGAAAAGGGTTAAAATTCGAACTATGTTCATATCTAGGCTGTCACGAAAACGAAAACCACGTTTTATGTCGGATCTTTAACGATGTAAATCAGAAAACCGTTTTAACTATCAAACTTTTAATAGCGCCGCTTGCTAAAAATGCATCATTTAGAATAGTGGCATATTTCGACCTTCTCCATCCAGTCCATTCAGAGAAGAAGGTTAAAATCCAAACTATGCTCATATCTAGGCTGTCAAGTCAACGATAGATATGTGTCAGTAGACAAGCACAAGGAAAAAGCATACGGACATTAGACGTTTATCTGAAAACTGTTTTTATCTATGATTATAAGTGTTTCATTTTAGAACATGTGTAAGAATTTTTGTCCGGGCGACGTTTGAACTCTGGCCCTGCCCACAACAGACGTATGCTTACTTGAGTAAAAGAACGAAAAATTCGTCGAAATTTATCAGAATTTTTGTTACAGAAGCTCCGCGCCATCTGGAATGTGTGCATTGGATCTGGAAATGGTAGCCACTAAGGTTCGAAATACCAAAATCCAACTGACTCATAACAATTTAAGTAGTCCAAGGTTATTGCAATGTTGCGCGCAACAGAACGTGTGTTAACCCCTGCAACAGGCGCGCGCAATGCCCCAGAAAAAGCTCGGTTGTACTTCTGTAGCTGTTGCGCAAAACGTTGCGCGATCTGTTGCAAGGTTGGTATGGCTTCAGAAAAAGAACTCGTTTCTACTTCCCTAATTGTTGCGCGTACCTGTTGCAGGGTCGGACATACGCACGATGCATGTTTTGTACAATGTTACAAGCTACAGGGAAAATAACATCTTGTGTTCTGGGTTTCTACAAATTAAGCAACAAGTCCCATTAGCAATAGCCCCAGCGCAGGTCGCATGAGACTATGTATAGGATAATTCGTCAGGCAGAGCAGTGAATCACTTGAAAGATTTATTTCATCATGTAATGAAAGCACTGTGAAAAATGTATAAGGTTTACTTTTTGTGTTATTAAGTTTCTAGGCAGAAATGACATTTCCCAATATTTTGGAGTTTTCGGGGATACATTTTGACGAGATCAGTTCTAATTTAATTTCTCGTCTACTTACACAATTAAACTCAAATCGACCATGTAACTAACAAATTTGGTGTTAATATTGAAGAACAAACGCATACATGTAAACAACTACGAGCTTTGTTTTAAAACGATGAGCTAAAAGTATCAATCCAAATTTTAAATCACCTTAACTTATAAAATCCATAACTAACCTTTGCTGATGTCTTAATCTGATTAGCTCTAGGGATATTCCTGAAATAAGAAACGTGGACATCTTCAGTGAGGCCGATCATTTCACTTTGGAACGGAAATAAAAATCCATAAGTAATAGCGTACGTAACGGCTTGAAGCTTGCTGTACTAAAACAATCATGGAAATTTATTGATCCCTCTTCAATCGACTAGATTTTGATTGGTTCTTCTATCTCCCTGGAGAATTGGGACAAATCGATGGAGTAAAACAATGCAGACAAGCTCGATGTTCCTGAAAACTTATTCTTTTATTTTCTCTTTCTATTTATTTACAAAACAGCTATTTTTTGATAGCTGGACTCTGATTGGTTCATTTCTTTTCCCTGGGGAGTATTAGCATTACAATGAAACTTCGCCGAATAGACTACCCCGATTAGTCATTAAATTTATTAAGTGTCTAGGTAGCGCAGCGGTCTAAGGTGATATCTCAAGGTATGGATTAGGGTCCGGATATCGTCTCCCTCCCTGGCCTTCGGGCTAAGATAACTGTAATATGTAGCACCGGGATAGCGTGGATGGGGCCGAAATCTTCATCCGTAACGTAAGTCGATTCGATGTCTCAGCTTCTCAGAATGTCTCGGGAGAATCGTCCCAAAATTTCATTTTCTTTTTTTCTTTTTACAGTTATTCATTCAGTCTGTTATTTTATTTCCGGGGGGGGTACTCTTTAAGGGGTTGCAGGTTCGATCCTCGTCGACGCCGGGTTCTTTTCTGACTTCTTTTTTCTTCATTTTTTCCGTTTCTTCCCCAAGCTTTAAGTTAAAATTACATCTTTTTGAATTTGTTTTTAAATGTTTGGTGTTTTTAATCTTTTTTCTGATAAATTTCATTTTCATTTTTTATTTTTAATTATAATTATTCATATATCTCACTGCATTGTTTCTGTGGGGTGAATTTCCTAGACATTACAAATTTCTTTCATTTTTTCCTTTTCTTTTTTCGAATGTCTGGACGTTTTTTCCTATTTTTTTCTTTTTTCGAATATCAGGACTTTTTTTCTCGCAAGTGATAATATTTTTATGTGATATTTAAAAAACGAGCAGGAGTGTTTTATCGTGGATATAAACACTCGGCCTACGAGTTAGTTAAAACACGATCAGCGAGTTTTTTAAATGACTTCTAAAACCCATCATTTGAAAGTATTATAGCAATGAATTTATGAAAAAAATCCATTTATAACCGTGAAGAAATAAGCTTATCATTTTTTTCGTACATATAGGCATGCACAGAATAATCAAATTTTCATCCCACACGTAAAAAGAATCCTGAACATCAGAATAGAGTGGCATGACTCTCATTAAAAGTTTCGTCGGTAGTGTACGAGGTCAATGATCCGACAACTATAGTGAGACCTTGTACTGATATAACACTCATGCATAAACATGAGTGTTTTATCAGAGTTAGTTAAAACACTCATGTTTTATTAATGAGTGTTTTAACTGATTTTGATAAAACACTCATGTTTATGCATCAGTGCTTATATCTGGTATAAAGGTCTCAACACGTGACCAAATGAACGTCTTCAATTGGTCTATTTGCTTATGAATTATTAATGAGTTTTAGAAGTATAGTATAAAGAACGAGAGAGAGTGTTTTATCGGATATAAAGATCCGAGCCGTAGGCGAGGATCTTTATACCGATAAAACACGATCTCGAGTTCTTTATACGGCTTAAAAAACTCCAACACATATTAGAGTAGTTCTCTAAAAGAAATTCAAAAATATCTTCATTTATCTTGGAGAAAATCGAGGTTAAAGTTTATGTAAATTAGGCCGAATCTTTATCAGATATAAAGACACTCGTCACGGTGGCGATTTTCATTGTGTTTGCCTTATGAATTATTAATGAGTTTTTTAATTACTTTTAAATACCTATTTGAATAATAAAATTGGAAACCATTTCTTACAAAATTCCTGACTTACATTAGAATTTGTCCCCGTAGCATGAATTCAAATCGCTAGCTTTGATTTGATTTTATGCGTCAGGTAGCAAATACATACAATTATTTTATCCTACACTAAGCCCACAACATAGAAAATACAGCAAGTAAATAATGGCAATGTCTCATGGGAAGAGACAGTTGAATACCGCCGAATATACAACGGCTTTCCTGCTTTCGGATTGGCTGCATTTCCTATGGTGTGGGATAAAACACAACATAATGCCTGGTTCATGCTAACGACGCAAGACAACGGAAAACCACGCAAGACCACGCACGATGACTCAACACAACGCATGCAAGACGACGCAAGACAACGCAAAACGAACCAAGACGACGCCAGACAACGAAAGACGACGCAAGACAACGCAAGACAACGCAAGACAACGCAAGACGACGCAAGACGACGCAAGCCAGCCCGCGCAAGAAAAATAAAACCTTCCGTTCTTTTGCGCTATAGCGTTTATACTTGCGTCGCTACTTTTACAAGTGAAAACACGAGCTTGGCGTTGTCTTGCTTCGATAGTGAAAACCAGGCTATCGTTTTCACTGTTCTCCGATTGTGCTCTATGTGCCACCTGATCGACGTACACCAGAACGTTCCATTTGAACACGCAAATAGGGGTGAGGGGAGGAGAGGGATGAGGGAAAGAGGTAACAAGCTATCCCTGAGTTCCGAGACTTAAATAAGCATTAATCTTTACTTTTGAACTCAATATTTGCCATGATGTTTGAAAAAATCAGTCCTTTGGAAAGCATTTCTACTGACAGGGTATATTTGGCTTTCAACCTGGAAATGACAGTTACTAGACATAATCCACAGATAATCAGACAGGGAAGCCTGTGGCAGCTGTGCTTGTGAAAGAGTGTTGCCCCATGAAAGATTTTAGTTGCTTGTGAAAGACTTGTGTACTGAAACTTTGTTGTGTTCTGTGAGAGATTGTTGTGTTCCACGAAACTTTGTTGTGTTCTGTGAAAGATCGTTGTGTTCCACGAAACTCTGTTGTGTTCAGTGAAAGATTGTTATGTTCCACGAGACTTTATTGTGTTCTGTGAAAGATTGTTGTGTTCAATAAAACTTTGTTGTGTTTTCAAAGGCATTTTGCATTGTGTTTTGACCCTGTGGGCCACCGTAGGTTTGGGATTTAATTTCTTCAAACTTCACTGTCTTGCTAATTTTAACATGCTCTTTCCAGCTATGGTAATTCTTTTTCTGTTTTACGAATTTAAAAATACCTGATAAAAACTCATTACACATTTTTTTTTGGGGGGGGGATCTATCTAACTGGGAAATGCCGAGTATATTTCCAAAACAGACGCGTTGTATAAAGTATTAAATAAACTACATGGTAAAGGTAATCTATCCTAAAACATCTACATCATTAAATGGTATCACTACAAAGACTAGCTCCCATGGCAAACCTGTTTTTATTGACTTTAATTATATTAGAAACTACGATTTTATTATCATTTTGAAGATAGGCTACATGCATGTTGGCACATTAACATTATGAACGATATGAATCAGTTAAGATACAAAATGATATCTTTACTTATCGTTATAACCAAAACATGTATATAAAACATTTTCATTGATAATCCCTATTCCACTGTTGCGCAAAAATCAGTAACCAAATCAGTTATGTCCAGAATGTTAATACATCGTATCGAGCTCTCTTCAAATACTAGTAAATATACACCCATCTATCATCTAAATTACTCTAAGGATCACCATCCATTATTAAATCAACACAACTCTATAAAACAGACATTGAACTCGTATTGAAAGTTAATTTCAGCGTAGTGATAGACACTGCAATTTTCCCTGCAATTTACATTGCATTGCCATCGCAATTTGAGCTTCATGGGCTTCCTGTGGCCAAGACGTGACCGCGCAAAAGCCCGCGAAATCTCGTGCATGCACAGACATTTGACCGCAGTGTTGGGTACTAAACCAGTTTTCGCGCTCGATTTTCTCTCCTAACCGGAAGTGCCTGATTTGAAATCCACATTACACCACAGAAAGCCCAAGCAACAGAAAAAATTTTAACGAACGAAACTTGGAGCAAGTCTTTTCTCGTATGACTGCAAAAACGGCACCGTCACGCCACGGTCGTTCACGACAGGAATTAACGTCACGACATGGAGACTGTTACGGCACGTCGCATTCCGTTTTACACTCATACGAAAACTGCAGGTCTATCCTCACTCTCCGACAGGTTGAATTGCCTCAGTAGCAGCCATAACACACTCTATCGCAATGGATATCTGCTTCTCTACTTCAACCCATTGACCGTTGGTCTTCGCATCAAAGATGGCGTCAATAATACCCGGGAAACCGGAAGTTCCCGCTTCCGAGTTGTGCATCTCAAGAGCAAAGAGCACGTGTCGAACTAGTTTTCTGCCGTAAACACCATCGAAGTGGATAAAAGACTTTTCAACCTGTTGAGAAAACATTATAGTTAGATACATAACAAAGGGAAGATATGAAATAGAAATCTGGAAGTATTTGACAAGCTGACATATTTACTACGAGACAAGCAACTCAGTTTTTTTGTTTGCTGTAATATCTTAGTTTATGCCAATCATAAGCTTGCAAGGTGAAAGTAACTTTTTACTTCGGTATTTCTTGAGTCAACTAAACTTTCAGCTAGAGCTAGGAGGAAAGTTGACACATTTGTGTAAGGTCATTAGCAATCAAACGCGGGACATCTTGCATGGAAGCCAGCGCCGCACTAACCAACTACACAACACATGCTGTTGGTTAGAATTCCACGTTTTACTCCAGCTTGCTTTGTCTACGATAACTGGACTCATGATGCGACTTTTCTTGTAATATTTTCTGAAACGTGTGCAACACAGATTGAATTGCATTTTTGCAACACGGTTGTGCGGAAGGTTAGGGATGAGTTCAACTTAATCAATTTTTTTTCTGAAACATTGCGCGCAACATTGCTAAAGTTTCGTGTGTCCGGGCATACGCTACGCTTATTCCTACCTGAACAAGTTGGTTATTGATCCTTCGTAGTTTGGCAAAACTTTGCTCATCCTGCTTGTCTTTGATTGTTTCAATCTTTTTAGCAAAGGATTCAGCATTTGACATGAATTTCTCGATTGCCTTTTCAAGGTATTCCAGTGATATATTCTGTTTCTTCAAGTGTTCGTTGTTTTTAAGAGGCGCAAAGGAACTGTTCATCTTCTTAGCATACTCACTCACACTCAGTGGTAACAGCGGCGAGTCGGCTATGTCTAGCAGCAAAGACCCACCGAATTTTGTCATTGCTTCGTGAGCAAAGAATCCAGGATCAGCGAACTTGGAAAGCCAATAAAATGTATCGTGTTGTGTGTGGTAGACTGGGTAGGACATTGTTTTATTATTATGAGCAAAAGCATAACTAAAATCTGCCACAGGAACCCCAACAAAGTGGTAGAACTGCGCATAATCACTTCCGTATCCAACAACTGGAAAATACGGCGTTCCGTCAGGAGATGGCTTTCTTTCAACCATGACGTCGTAAATTGTTTGCTTGTTGTCACGTGCGTTTGGGGCAGTGACAGCTTTTTCGTTAGCCGTCACAACATTCTTTAACAAGGGACTACCCTGAGCCCCAAGCACAAAGTTCCCATACACAGCGCAGTCCAGGTTAAGATATGTAACACCTTTAACTGCTAAGTCCTTGGAATGTTCTTCAACCCATTCACGTGAACCAATCAACGAATATTCCTCCCCTCCCCAGCTGCACATGATAATAGTTCTTCGGGGGCGCCAACCCTTCTTGAGCAGCTGACCAAGACCACGTGCTATTTCTGTTGTAACCGCTGTACCAGTTACTGCATCTACAGCTCCAAATACCACCGAGTCTCTGTGATTACCCATGAGTACATAGCGGTCAGGTTCTTCTTTACCATATATGTAACCAATGACGTTATAGATGGATCGAACTTCATTTTGATTGTGAACTTCTAGTTTCACCTTCATGCCGTTAGCCAGACCTGGTCCGAGCTTGTATGTAATGTTAAGAGAGCCTTTCCAATCGTCTGGAACGGTGGCCCCTGTCAATAATTAGATGATTTTATATTTAGTGATGATTAATAGGCACTGCTACTACACTACATTAAACTACACTACAATGCACTACACTACAGTACACTACAGTACACTACAGTACACTACACTACACTACACTACACTACACTACACTACACTACACTACACTACACTACACTACACTACACTAGTACTACACAGCATAGCAACAACAACAACTTTATTTTTACCTTACAAGGGTACATCGATAAATTACATTAAATATTAAGCATAAAAGAGAGGTAATTGCTGCTTGAAATAACTGGTGAGTTAATCGAGTCAAGCAGCAACTAGGAGAAGTTAATGAATTAGGGCGATTGTTGTTTTATGGGTCTACAGAATTACATTAATTTCAAGTACAGAAGGAAAAGAATTATTTGGGAGAGAGAGAAAAAATTACTACTGTACAAATACAAATACATAAATACGTGAAAACGAGAAAGAAGGAGAAGAAACAAATAAATATACAGGTGAGGTAAATTACAAATACATAGATTAATTATAGCACAGCACTGCTCTGCATTACACTACACATCTTTTTGACAACTTTGAAAACATTTAACCAATTACTTAGATAGCGGTGCTTCACTTTGATGGCTCAATATAGGCGGAGTTTGTACATCGATGTAATAATGTATGATGTACAAACTCCGCCTATCCAGACATCAAAGTGAAACGCCGATATCTAATCGGTATTCAAGGTTCTCAAAAAGTAATCAAAACATTTGTAGTAGTGGGAACGGATCCAAGCGTAGCACTGTAAAACTTACCCTGCATTTTCGAAAGGAAATGAATAGCGTCACCATACGACATCGGATGAGCAGGTATCTTAGGTAACTCACTAGAATCTATCGGTCTACGGTATATACCGGGGATAGATGGACTACCGGGTGTTAACGGACCCCCCACACCATACACATGTCCAATATAAATGGAACCTCCTTGAACTCCAGTAGAAGGGAGAAATGGTGTATTAGGGTACGTCTCGTTGGGTCCTGATCCAAGAGGTGCATAGTCCATGGGATCTGAGTAGATTATTGCCCCTATAGCACCATAGGTCGCAGCATTTTTGACCTGTTAAAGGAAAAAACAAGTTCTCAGTTCTCATTTACATCTACTGTGTTTTTCTATTACTTTGATAAGCTTAATAGCCGCTCTGTCTTATGTCTCGTCGATCCACACATAAACCGCAACTATATGGCACCGTTTTGAAGTGTCTCCACTTTGGAGACACTTGAACGCAAACACAGTTTGCGTTCGTTAGTCTTGTCACGCAATGATGGCATCACTGGGAAAAGTTTGTTGTGTAACGAGAATTTAAATAACACTGACCTTGTCTCCTCTAAAAATCTTGCCGTATCTCATTATAGCAATCTTGCCAGACACATTGACGTTAAGTTTATTAACAAGCTGATCAAAGTCCTCCACACGACCATAGTTCACGTAAACAAGTTCTCCTTCTACTGTACCGCTTGGTGCGTAACTCAAGAAAGGTGGGACGACATCGGTGTGGTTCTCACTTTTCTCTGCAATCTAGAAACAAACATGGACTTGATTTTAGAACATTCTGGGACCTTTGCAAAATATTTGACAACCATATATAGGCTGAGTTTTAGGCAACATAGCTTTTTTCTCCATCCCCAATTATTGTCACAAAATCCTATAATTTATTTTATATCTTTTCGATATTTAATGCTTGTTTTTTACTCACCTCCCGTAGAGGGAAGTGTAAATATTAAGGACAGAAGGATAAAGCTTAAAACAAAAAATAGCATTTAAACACTTGACTCCAGGGACGAACTATGTAGCCCTTAACCCGCACCCTTCACCAGGTACACAGGAGCAAGGATGGCACAGTTGGTTAGTGCGCGGCCTTCGGTGCGAGAGGTCCCTAGTTCGATCCCCTGACCTCACATCCTTGTTTCGACTTCTTTCCTTTCTGTGTAGCTTTAAGTAGCTTTAAATACCCTTAAAACGGAGCACTGATGGAAAGAGGGGAGTAAAATGAGCGCACCGTCGACCTCAAGTTTATCAGTTGAATTACTGTCACGAGTTATCGACGTTAAATATGGTTGCTTTACTTTACTTTACTTTACTTTACACACGATTAGAGAGTCGAAACAAGGACGCGACAGGAGTTCAACCAAACATCCACGTGCCTGCACAGAACTTTGCGCAAGGACCAACTATGCCTACCATAGCATTCTAATTAATACCAAAAAAAAAGAACTCCTAGGGGAAGATCAGTAAATATTGTTGAAGATGCGGGGGTTGATATAAACCGAAAACGAGGTTTTGAAGTTAATCGGGTTGGTATTGGCGGGGTTCCTGTGTATAGCATACCTTTGCTTTGCCACTAGTTTGGAATGCTGTAGAACCATTGCTGTATTTCAGTGTTACTATGTTTCGTTTGTCTTTTTGTGGATATGATAGAAGTACTTTGTATTCGGGCATTTCGACTTTATCAAAACCATATTCACGCCAACGTTTTGCTAATTCTAAGGCCAACTCCTTCTGTCTTGTCCTCCCTGCGATGTGAGGACGCTCTGAAAAGTATCTTAAATAAAAACAACAGATAAATTTATATAATAATAGGTATATTATTGATATTGGTATATTATTGCTCTGATTGGTCGAGAATCGTGTGTGATACATTACACACGCATAGATGACGCCATTGAATCTTATCCGCAATCTGATTGGTTCAAATGCCTCGATGAATATTATGGAAAACAAATTAAATAGGTTCCGTTTTTCCGTGGGTCGGTACTCAAACAGATGTTTAAGAGACAGTTGCGCGCGCGATGGTGAAATTACTAAAACAGCTGCGCTCATCACATAGACATCAATACTGAGTTTCGCTCTCTTAGTATGATGGTCTCTTGCTCTCCTATCAAACAAACAAACGTCGAACCAGACGATAACCCTGGAATCCAGGGTAAGAACATGTAATGTGAGCTTTATGTTAAGGAAATCAAACCAGGTGAGATTGAAAAGACAGGGTCGGTTAACGTTCAAGAAATTGTACAATTTAATTTATTACTTCCAGGGTGAGAAGACGTGAAGGGCGTGGTCAACCGATTGCCTCACACGTTCAAACAATGGAGCCATTCTTCAGCTGCTGTAAAAATATCACGTATTGTGATGCTCAAAGTGTACCCTGTCAACGAATATCTAAAGTCTTAAAAGTTGTGTTGACAGTTTTTGGTGGAAATGTAAATATTAATTAATGAAAGTTTTCCTGCTAATCAAACATCCAGGCCTTCGAGACCAAACATTGCAGACACCACAAATATAACTCATTGAAACCAGGGATTACGCAAATCTGTGCTGGGAGTTTTCCGATTTACAGGCTTTGGGCCTAATAGTACCGGATATAATTAGCATATGTGTGCAATATTGCGTAACCTTTTTATACTCAGCAACGTATCAGAAAATGGCTACGACCGCTCTAAACCGGAGTTTATAATGATAAATAATTGCAAAAACTTGTTTGAAATGTGTTACCCTTTTTATCAAATTCTTTAAAAATTGAAAATGCAGCTACAATTATGAAATAGAGCTCGTACTATCGTGCAGGCCTTGTGGACGGTCATATTTCATTGGTAAAAATTCAAATGAAGCCCGCACTTCAGAGTTTTTTTTACAAAACCAAGACATTTGGGGATAAGTGGATTTGCACCAAAGGTTTTTAAACTTTAGAAAAAAAAATAATCAATTTTGGCGCCAATATAATTGACAACCGCTTTGCATAACTTAAAAGCCTTTTGAACTACAGCAAATGAAACTCATTTTAAGTACTAACCTTAAACTTTCCTCAAGATTTTCGATACTGACAGAATCTCTTAGTCTTTGACGTTGTTCTTCTCTCTGTGCTTCTGTCTGAGTTGCATCTCGTTCATCATGCTTGTCTGACAGTTTCCCAACGAAGAACCCAATGATAATACCAATTGCAAATAGCAGTAATGCTAAAAGGATCAGAGAGATCCATATACATTTTGTCTTTTTGGTATTTCTCTTGTACGCCAACTCCACATCGTCGCCCTCTATCATACGCTTTCCCATACCACAGTCTGCTTTAACCACTCGATGCTAACTCGATCGATATTTGCACCAAAGACGCACCTAATTAATATATTATATTGGTTCTGTATTAACAATCTCCACGGCTGATTGACTACTGTACATAATAGCTTAACCACAGGGGGCCCGGCTTGGAAGTCTTTTGTCTGATCTAAAGCTCTTTGGGTTTCCTGTGGCAGCCTCAATGAAACTCGATCACGTACCGCGGTAACTTGGTAGCGCCACTACTAGTGTAACGCACTCAACTAGCTAGTGTAACGCACTCACCTTAGTACACACAGAAGGTTCAGCTGAAAGCCAAAATGATTTTGGCCAAAAAACCCTCGGCTTTTGTGTTCTGAATTTGCCAATACATCCACGTACACAAAGATAAAAACTGGGCAAACTCAGATGGGGAAGCAGGTACAATTTGTCATGATCGTCTTTTATATATTCTGTAAATATCTCGATCCCTTTGCTGGGTTTCATATGACGTCATTTTCAATAAACATTGTCAAGGTTTTTAGCATTTAAATTATGAGTAAATGACGTCATTATGACGTCGATTACTCAACCCTATTGTTCTTTTAGGTTTTAAACCAAAATGTCGTGATAATGAGCTTAAAATGTAGATTTTTGTCGGGGATGAGCTAGTTATTTAACTATATTAATCTTCATATAGAAATAATCATTTTCACCGATTTTCATCCAAGTGGGCCTTTAAAGTGCTACTTTTATCAAAATCATACAAAATTTAATTGAGATGAAACCGCATTGAATAATTCTTCAAGGGTCTAATAACCACAAGTTGAAACCTTTTATTACAGAGGGAATATGTGAATGATTACAGAGGGAAGCAGGGGCGGATCCAGGGGGTGTCCATAGGTGCACCGGACACCCCCTAGCGCCGTACGAGATGACGTCTTCAGATTCCACTGTTAGGAGGCCGCCATCTTGGGACACCCTCTTTGCAAAATCCTGGATCCGCCCCTGGGAAGTACTATATTTTATGAATCTTTAGAAGTGCCAGTGGCGTCATATTCTCAACCCAAGGCTTCACTCTAAACATTTCTTTGTGTCTAGTTCAGATCTAGAACTATTTTATTCCTTTGAAACTAACTGTTTGAATGAAGGCGTTTTCTTATGTTATTTTTTTCATAGGCTGGATTGATTTTCTGGCCAGTTTTCTTCAATGTAGAACAATTACGTTGAGATATTTTGACTTTAGAATATGACGCCACTGGCACCCCTAAAGATTTCTAAAAATTAGTACTTCCCTCTAGACTATCGAGAAAAGGTTTCAGCTAGTGATTATTAGACTTAGAGCCTCGAATAATTATTCAATGAAGTTGCAGCTGAATCAAATTTTGTACGATTTTGATGATAGCACTTTAAGTGTGTGAGCAGTTTGTAAGATACTTATATATGCCATCTAATTACAACCACTATCATAAGTTATCGATGATTCCTAGCACTAGCTAGTGCGTAAAGCATTGAATGGAGATGAAAAATCTTCTTTAATCTCGAGATGTTGCGTGCATGCCGATAATTGGGAGGATTATTAAGTCTCACACCTCTCTAAATGATAAATGATAGTTTTTACATACTATTATGATTATGATTATTTTGTTATTTTTTCGTATTTAATATTGTATTCCCCATCGTATTTTTCTCTTAAGATGGTTTTAATAAAGTGCATTATTATAAATTCATAAATTCTTATTCATAAATCATAAATCATAAATCATAAAGTCTTACTCTAAGATTATAACTCAGGAAAACAAATTCCACACAGCAACAAATGCAGGATCAAATTTAAGTTGCGTTGTAAATTTGAGCTGCATGGGCTTCCTGTGGCACGCGACCGCGCAAAAGCCCGCGAAATCTCGTGCATGCACAGACATTTGACCGCAGTGTTGGGTACTAAACCACTTTTCGCGCTCGTTTTTCTCTCCTAACCGGAAGTGCCTGAATTGAAATCCACATTACACCACAGGAAGCCCAAGCAACAGAAAAAAATTAACGATCGAACGAAACTTGGAGCAAGTCTTTTTTCGTATGACTGCGAAAACGGCACCGTCACGGCACGGCCGTTCACGACAGGAATTAACGTCACGATATGGAGACTTACGGCACGTCGCATTCCGTTTCACACTCATACGAATACTGCAGGTCTATCCTCACTCTCCGACAGGTTGAATTGCCTCAGTAGCAGCCATAACACACTCTATCGCAATGGATATCTGCTTCTCTACTTCAACCCATTGACCGTTGGTCTTCGCATCAAAGATGGCGTCAATAATACCCGGGAAACTGGAAGTTCCGTACGAGTTGTGCATCTCAGGAGCAAAGAGTACGTGTCGAACTCGTTTTCTGCCGTAAAGACCATCGAAGTAAATAAAGGACTTTTCAACCTGTTGAGAAACATTATTTTTAGACATATAACAAAGGAAGATATGAAATAGAAATCTGGAAGTATTTGACAAGCAACTCAGTTGATTTGCATGCTGAATTAATATCTTGGTTTATGCCAATCATAACGCTTGCAAGGTAAACGGGTTACTGACAATTTTTTACTTCGGTATTTCTTGGCTCAACTAAACTTTCAGCTAGAGCTAGAGCTAGCGAGGAAAGTTGAAACATGTGTGTAAGGTCATTAGCAATCAAACGCGGGACATCTTGCATGGAAGCCAGCGCCGCACTAACACAACACATGCTGCTGGTTAGAATTCCATGTTTTACTCCAGCTTGCTTTGCCACTTTTCTTGTAATATTTTCTGAAACGTGTGCAACACAGATTGAATTGCATCTTAACTTTGCAACACAGTTGCGCGGAAGGTTAGGGATGAGTTCAACTTAAGCATTTTTTTTCTGAAACATTGCACGCAACATAATATCTTAGTTTATGCCAATCATAAGCTTGCAAGGTAAAAGTAACTGACAACATTTTTTTACTTCGGTATTTCTTGACTCAACTAAACTTTCAGCTAGAGCTAGAGCTAGCGAGGGAAGTTGAAATATCTGTGTGGGCAACGTGTGCAACACAGATTGAATTGCATCTTTGCAACACACTGCCAGTTGCGCGGAAGATTAGGGTTGAGTTCAACTTAAGCAACTTTCTCTGAAACATTGCGCGCAGCATTGCAACGTTGCAGGAACATCAAAATGTTGCAGAACATCGAAATGTTGCCGAAAAAGTTTCGTGTGTCCGGACCTAAGTACCTGAACAAGTTGGTTATTGATCCTTCGTAGTTTGGCAAAACTTTGCTCATCCTGCTTGTCTTTGATTGTTTCAATCTTTTTAGCAAAGGATTCAGCATTTGACATGAATTTTTCGATTGCCTTTTCAAGGTATTCCAGTGATATATTCTGTTTCTTCAAGTGTTCGTTGTTTTTAAGAGGCGCAAAAGAACTGTTCATCTTCTTAGCATACTCACTGACGCTCATTGGTAACAGCGGCGAGTCGGCCATTTCTAGCAGCAAAGACCCACCGAATTTTGTCATTGCTTCGTGAGCAAAGAATCCAGGATCAGCGAACTTGGAAAGCCAATAAAATGTATCGTGTTGTGTGTGGTAGACTGGGTAGAACATTGTTTTATTATTATGAGCAAAAATATAACCAAAATCTGCCACAGGAACCCCAACAAAGTGGTAGAAGTGCGCATAATCACTTGCGGCTCCAACATTTGGAAAAAAAGGCGTTCCGTCAGGAGATGGCTTTCTTTCAACCATGACGTCGTAAATTGTTTGCTTGTTGTCACGTGCGTTTGGGGCAGTGACAGCTTTTTCGTTAGCCGTCACAACATTCTTTAACAAGGGGCTTCCCTTAGCCCCAAACACAAAGTTTCCATACACAGCGCAGTCCAGGTTAAGATATGTAACACCTTTAACTGCTAAGTCCTTGGAATGCTCTTCAACCCATTCAACTGAACCAATCAACGAATATTCCTCCCCTCCCCAGCTGCACATGACAATAGTTCTTCGGGGGCGCCAACCCGTTCTTCAGCAACTGACCAAGACCACGTGCTATTTCTGTTGTAACCGCTGTACCAGTTACTGCATCTACAGCTCCAAATACCCACGAGTCTCTGTGATTACCCATGAGTACATAGCGGTCAGGTTCTTCTTTACCATATATGTAACCAATGACGTTATAGATGGATCGAACTTCATTTTGATTGTGAACTTCTAGTTTTACCTTCATGCCGCTAGCCAGACCTGGTCCGAGCTTTGTATGTGATGTTAAGAGAGCCTTTCCAATCGTCTGGAACGGTTGCCCCTGTCAATAATTAGATGATTTTATATTTAGTGATGATTAATGGCACTGTACTACACTACATTAAACTACACTACAATGCATTACACTACAGTACAGTACAGTACAGTACAGTACAGTACAGTACAGTACAGTACAGTACAGTACAGTACAGTACAGTACAGTACAGTACAGTACAGTACAGTACAGTACAGTACAGTACAGTACAGTACAGTACAGTACAGTACAGTACAGTACAGTACAGTACAGTACAGTACAGTACACTACGCTACACTACACTACACTACACTACACAGCACTGCACTACACTACGCTACACTACACAACACTGCACTACACTGCATTGCACTACACTACACTACACTACACTACACTACACTACACTACGCTACACTACACTACACTGCACTGCACTACACTACACTACACTACACTACACTACACTACACTACACTGCACTGCACTGCCACTACACTACACTACACTACACTACACTGCACTGCACTACACTACATACACTACACTACACTACACTACACTGCACTGCCTGCACTACACTACACTACACTACACTACACTACACTACCCACACTACACTACTACCTACGCACGCTACGCACTACACTACCTACACTACCTACACTACGCTACGCTACGCTACACTACACTACACTACGTCACGCCACGCCACGCTACACCACATCACACCACACCAAACCCTACTACACGCTACGCTACACCACAATACACTACACTACATTACATTACACCATACCACACTACACCATACCATACCACACTACACCACACCACACTAAACTACACTACACTACACTACACTACACAAATTTTCGTAATCTCAACAAAACAATATTTAAGAAAAAGATCCGTTCATCATTGCTAACTGTTTTGGAAAATGAAGACGAATATATTGGTGTCGATAGTATTGCTCTGAAAATGCCTTTCTTTCATAACAATTTAGTATAGTGCATACATTTCTGTCTTGTGTTTAAGTCTAGTCTTAGCCCCCTTATCTAAATAAACAACTTATTTATCTATATTATATATTTAAGTAATTATATTTCTTTTCCTTTAATTTAATTTCTTCTTCTTTACTGTGAATTTGTAAAAAAAAAAGAAAAAAAAGTGCTTGTAACAATATCTTATATTTCAATGCTGCCCGCCTCGACTAGCCTAGCTACTACTGCGGGCCAGCACCATTATCACTTGTATTACTGTAAAAAAAAATAATAAACTTGAACACTACACTACACTACACTACACTACACTACACTACACTACACTACACTACACTACACTACACTACACTACACTACACTACACTACACTACACTACACTACACTACACTACACTACACTACACTACACTACACACTACACTACACTACACTACACTACACTACACTACACTACACTACACTACTACACACTACACTACACTACACACTACACGACCTACACTACACTACACACTACACTACACTACACTACACTACACTACACTACACTACACTACACTACACTACACTACACTGGACTAGACTAGACTACACTACACTACACATGCAGTATAGCACAGCACTGCTCGGCACTACACTACACATGTTTTTGACAACTTTTAATACCGTAAACCAATTAGATAGCGGTGCTTCACTTTGATGGCTCAATATAGGCGGAGTTTGTACATCGATGTAATAATGTATGATGTACAAACTCCGCCTATCGAGACATCAAAGTGAAGCGCTGATATCTAATCGGTATTCAAGGTTCTCAAAAAGTAATCAAAACATTTATAGTAGTGGGAACGGATCCAAGCGTAGCACTGTAAAACTTACCCTGCATTTTCGAAAGGAAATGAATAGCGTCACCATACGACATCGGATGAGCAGGTATCTTAGGTAACTCACTAGAATCTATCGGTCTACTGTATATACCGGGGATAGATGGACTAGCGGGTGTTAACGGATCCCCCATACCAAGTGCAGTATAAATGGAACCTCTTTGAACTCCAGTAGAAGGGAGAAATGGTGTGTTAGGATACGTCTCATTAGGGCCTTGACCAAGGGGCGCAAAGTCTATGGGATCTGAGTAGATTATTGCCCCTATAGCACCATAGGTCGCAGCATTTTTGACCTGTTAAAGGAAAAAACAAGTTCTCAGTTCTCATTTACATCTACTGTGTTTTTCTATTACTTTGATAAGCTTAATAGCCGCTCTGTCTTATGTCACGTCGATCCACACATAAACCGCAACTATAGACACCGTTTTCAAGTTTCTTCACTTTGGATAGTGTTTTAGATTGCTCTGTCGTAAATGTAATTAGTCGTAGATGTAATTAGTGACGTCACAGGCGCGCGAGCGCAATTACGAGATTAAGAATAAACGTGAACCAGGGAACCATCTCGTTCGTTACAGTATAATTGTAACATTTGGTACCGAAACTTCGGCCGCACCGTTACGGTGCTAATACCAACTCACAGTAAAGATGGCCGAGGATATCAAGAAACTAAAATCAGTACGAGCAGCATACAAAGGGCACTGCACTCAAGATTTCAAGAAAGCAGAAAAACTTATCACATCAGAGTCTCCGAACCATGCTGAACTCGAAGCACTTTTTTATAGACTAACTCGGAGAGCTGACGAGGTAGCAAACATGGATGGAAAAATCGCAATGTCCCTAGAAACAGATGAAGACATTCAACAAGAAACAGAAGCTGCCCTGTCGTTTCAAGACGTTATATCAGATTGGAAGTTCAAAATCACACGCTACTTTAAAGCAACACAGGAAACTCCGGTGAGCTCTTTCCATAATAACAATTCAGAAAAAACATTGATTCCACGGATTCATATCAATCTCCCAAAAATAAATATAAAATCATTTGGTGGGGACCCTCTTGAATGGCTTCCATTCTGGGATTAAGGGACGCGACAATACAGTACCATCTGAATCAAAAGGACGACTGGATAGCTAAAGATCTGGGAGAGACAATGTACATGGACAATGTTGTCACAGGAGCAGAAAACGAAGACAAAGCAGTGGAGTACTACTTGTTATCAAGACGTCACTTACACGAAGCCGGCATGAACTTACGACAATGGACCTCTAATTCAGTAACCCTCAATGAAAAAGCACGGGAATTACAGACGCAAGCGTCAGCACAGAAAGTAAAAGTACTTGGACTCCTTTGGGACACAACAAAAAGATACCCTGTCGCTTTCGCTGGACAAAGTCATTGAGGACATAGAAAATACCACAAGCATGACCAAAAGATCCATTTTAAGCACCGCATCGAAGCTTTTCGACCCCCTAGGATTTGTGGAACCTGTTGCTGTAAAAGCAAAGATAATGATGCAGGAATTGTGGAAACAAAACATTGACTGGGACAATGACCTCCCAAACGAATATAAAGAACAATGGTCGGAATGGCTTCATGACATCAATAGATTGAGTATCACAATCCCTCGACTTCACTCTATCGCAAATACCTCCAATAAAGAACTGCATATCTTTTGTGACAGCAGCAAGTTAGCATACGGCGCTATAGCCTACTTGAGGACAACGTCAGGAAACGCATCACAAACCGCATTCATAATGGCCAAAACAAGAGTAGCGCCCGTGAAAACACAAACCCTTCCAAGGCTAGAACTGCTAGCAGCTCTGCTAGGTGCACAGTTGTCTGAGTATGTCATCAAATCACTAAAGTTTGAAGACAACGTCCACAAATGTTTTATATTGGAGCGACTCGAAGATCGTACTCTCTTGGCTTACCTCAAAAAAGCAACTGCAACCCTTTGTTCGAACCAGAATCAACAAAATCAAAGAGATCACATCTCTACGTACCTGGAAATATTGCCCAACTTCAACCAACCCCTGCAGATCTACTAACCCGCGGTATTAACGCCAACAGCTTCTTAGAGAAGAAAACATTTTGGCTCGAGGGACCTGAGTGGCTTCAACATCCGGAAGAAAAATGGCCTACTGATCTCCAAACAACTGAATTTACGTACCTCGAAAGCCCACAGATGGAGATTACGATTGTGAATAAAGAAGAAACCCCAAGTGTACTTAACATCATTGAAATCACAAAATATAGCACCCTCGACCGCCTATTCAGAGTCGCTGCACTAGTTATTAAGTTTACAAGAAAATGTAGAAAATACAAGTTACAGAACATCGTCACAACTAATGAAATTTTGGAAGCGCGCAACGTACTGATAAAGGCGACACAACGAACATACTTCGAACAAGAAATATCACATCTGAAGAACAAACCAGCATCAAAGCCACCCGCCATTGTGCAACAACTCAATCTCTATATCGACAAAAAGGGACTCTTACGGTGCCGTGGAAGGCTACAATTCTCAGATCTACCCTACAACACAAAGTATCCAATCCTCATACCAAAAGAAAGCTACCTAACAAAGCTTATTGTTCAAAACATGCATAAGATGGTGTTACATCAGTGGTGGAGTACGAGAAACACTAACCCAAGTCAGACAAACTTATTGGATTCCAAAAGGAAGACAACTCGTCAAGAACCTCATCTCAAAATGTGTTACGTGCAAAAAAAGTGAGGGACCACCATTCCGGTCTGCACCTACCCCACCACTACCCAAGTCCAGAATTACTCAAACACAACCGTTTCAGTTCACAGGAGTTGATTACGCAGGCCCCGGGGGGGGGGGGGGGGGGACTCCTATATATAAGAGGACGGGGATGCTCGTCGGAAATTTTGAAAATGACCCCTAAAAGGTACCTGAGTGGGAGTGGCAACAATTGATTTCTACCTCTAAAAGGTACCAATTCAAAAACAATAATAAAGAGTTGATTACGCAGGCCCCGGGGGGGGGGGGGGGGGACTCCTATATATAAGAGGACGGGGATGCTCGTCGGAAATTTTAAAGTAATGAAACACTTTGTTATCAATGTGCTTTGAAGATTCAATTCAGATTATCGAAATCGTCCCATTTATGCTTATTTTAGGTAATTTATTTACGTACCCCTAAACAGTCCCCAAAAGGTACCAGCTATGTCTCTGGTAGTCCACTTAAGTCTGAGACACCCTAAAAGGTACCAGATTGCAGACTTTGACCCCTAAAAGGTACGACGAGCATCCCCGTCCATTTACGATCGGAGTCCCCCCCCCCGGGACGCAGGCCCGCTTTATGTTAGAGCCAACCAACAAAGTAAGGCATCAAACAAAGTCTACATCTGTCTGTTTACTTGAGCAACCATAAGAGCGATACACCTAGAGCTGGTCGAAAATCAGACAACCGAAGCCTTCCTAAAAGCATTTAGGAGGTTTATTAGTCGAAGAGGAGTTCCTGAACACATTATCTCTGGCAATGCTAAAACCTTTAAAGCTGCGGCGCAAGAAATGCAGGCACTGAAAAACAAAATCCTCGAAACATCTACCTCTCAGAAGTTCTTAGCAAACCACGGAATCCACTGGCATTTTATTACTGAACGAGCACCGTGGTGGGGAGGATACTACGAAAGGTTTGTGGGTATGACCAAAAGATGAGTAAAGAAAATAACTGGGAAAGACAGCCTCAAATTGAGTTAAACACGATGTTAACAGAAGTAGAAGTGCTGAATATGGCCGCCCCTTGACCTATGCTTAGTTAGACATCGAGAAATCACCTCCCATCACACCATCTCAATTTCTTATGTTGATAAAGGCTCATGACACTGCCGGAAGTAAAAGAAAGAGAGGAAACTGTAGACCGAGAGTATGTACCATCCGAAATCTCCAACAGGGAGCTGACGAGAAGAGCTAAGTACCAGGAAAGGATGACGAATGCCTTCTGGTCGAGATGGCAGAAGGAAAAAGTCACAAGTTTGCGTGAACGTCATAACAAGAGTACATAATCTCAACAAAGAGCCCCATGCATAGAGCGGTGGCGTTGTTCTTATACATGACAACCTACTACGTAGCCATTGGAGAATTGATGGTGTAAATGGTTTAAATCCTGGGAGGGACGGAATCGTAAGGTCAGTATCTATCACTGGTTCTGGCTTACAACTGCCAAGACCCAAAAAAAGCTTTATCCCCTTGAGGTGTCTAGCGACAGTATGGAAGACACAGAAGAGAACAGTGATAAAAAGGTGGAACATCGACGCCCTAAACGACTTGTCGTTCAAAGAGTATTGGAGAAACTCGAAGAATACCTCTAAGTGCTTAAAAACTCATACATTACGAATATTTAACTATATGGAACTCTTTCTTTGTCAAAATAGTATAAATGTACTGTTTACTGTTTACCCTCTGTTTATTTTGACAGCCCGGAAGAGTGTCGTAAATGTTAATTAGTGATGTCATAGTGCGCGCGAGCGTATTGTGATGACTTGCTACCAATAATTAAAGGTGTGAACCATGAACCATCTCGTTCGTTACAGTAATTGTAACATATGCTCTACTATGAGTCGAGGGAATTAAGGGTGAGAACACACAGTTTGCGTTCGTTAGTCTTGTCGCGCAATGATGGCATCATTGGGAAAAGGTTTTTTGTGTAACGAGAATTTAAATAACACTGACCATGTCTCCTCTATAAATCTCGCCGTATCTCATTATAGCAATCTTGCCAGACACATTGACGTTAAGTTGATTAACAAGCTGATCAAAGTCCTCCACACGACCATAGTTCACATAAACAAGTTCTCCTTCTACTGTACCGTTTGGTGCGTAACCCAAGAAAGGTGGGACGACATCGGTGTGGTTCTCACTTTTCTCTGCAATCTAGAAACAAACATGGACTTGATTTTAGAACATTCTGCGACCTTTGCAAAATATTTGACAGCTATAGGCTGATTTTTAGGCAACATGGCTTTTTCTCCATCCCCCAATTAGTGTCACAATCTCCCAAAATTAATTTTTAATATTTTTTTCGACATTTAATGGTCATGTCTTTAACTGTTCATCTCCCATAGAGGGAAGTGTAAATATTAAGGACAGAAGGATAAAATTTAAAACAAAAAAAGTAGCATTTAAAAACTTGACTCCAGGGACGAACTATGTAGCCCTCAACCCCTCCTCCCTCACCAGGTACACACGATTAGAGAGTCGAAACAAGGATGCGACGGGAGTTCAACCAAACATCCACGTGCCTGCACAGAACTTTGCGCAAGGACCAACTATGCCTATCATCAAGAGTCCATAATACTAAGAGATCGAAACTCAGTATTGATGTCTGTGCGATGTTCGCGGCGACTAACCCTAAGGCTATTTTTAGTAACTTCGCCATCGCGCGCGCAAGGTCTTCAACCAATAGAATATGCTTTTTGGCGTGCGCGCGGAAGGGACCGTTTGAATTCTATTGTTTAAGTGCCTTGCGCGCGCGATGGCGAAGTTACTAAAAATAGCCTTAGGCGCCACGAACATCGCACAAACATCAATACTGAGTTTCGCTCTTTTAGTATTATGGTCTCTTGCTATCATAGCATTCTAATACCAAAAACCCGAACTGCTAGGGGAAGATCAATAGATATTGTTCGATATTCTGGGGTTGATAACCGAAAACGAGGTTTTGAAGTCAACCGGGTTGGTGTTAGAGGAGTTCCTGTGTATGACATACCTTTGCTTTGCCACTAGTTTGGAATGCCGTAGAACCATTGCTGTATTTCAGTGTTACTATGTTTCGTTTGTCTTTTTGTGGATATGATAGAAGTACTTTGTATTCGGGCATTTCGACTTTATCAAAACCATATTCACGCCAACGTTTTGCTAATTCTAAGGCCAACTCCTTCTGTCTTGTCCTCCCTGCGATGTGAGGACGCTCTGAAAAGTATCTTAAATAAAAACAACAGATTAATTTATATAATAATAGGTATATTATACGTGCTCTGATTGGTCGAGAATCGTGCGTGATACATTACACACGCATAGATGACGTCATTGAATCTTATACTCAATCTGATTGGTTCAAATACCTTGATGAATATTATAGAAAACAAATGAAATAGCTTCCGTTTTTCCGTGGGTCGGTACTCAAACAGATGCAAAATGTGGTGAGAACAACAGTCGCACCACTAACTTCGTCACGTGGCATACTTTTTGTTCTCTCACATTTTGACGTCATCTGTGCATATGCTAGAGCACAGACGCGGTACTCCTCAAGAGACCATAATACTAAGAGAGCGAAGCTCGGTACGTATGGATGTTTGTGCGATGTTCGTGGCCACTTAGGCTTTTTTTAGTAATTTCGCCATCGCCCACGCAAGGCTCTCAGACAATAGAATTTGATTTTTGATGTTCACGCGGACAAAACTGTTTGCTATTGGCTTTTAAATTCTACTGTTTAAGAGACAGTTGCGCGCGCGATGGCGAAATTACTAAATCAGATTTAGTCGCCGCACACATCACACAGGGTCCTCACACAGACATCAATACTGAGTTTCGCTCTCTTAGTATTATGGTCTCTTGCTCTCCTATCAAACAAACAAACGTCGAACCAGACGATAACCCTGGAATCCAGGGTAAGAACATGTAATGTGAGCTTTATGTTAAGGAAATCAAACCAGGTGGGATTGAAAAGACAGGGTCGGTTATTGAATTGCCGTATTTCCTCAAGTTATCGTCAACGTTCAAGAAATTGTACAATTTAATTTATTACTTCCAGGGTGAGAAGACGTGAAGGGCGTGGTCAACCGATTGCCTCACACGCTCAAACAATGGATCCATTCTTCAGCTGCTGTAAAAATATCACGTATTGTGATGCTCAAAGTGTACCCTGTCAACGAATATCTAAAGTCTTAAAAGTTGTGTTGACAGTTTATGGTGGAAATGTAAATATTAATTAATGAAAGTTTTCCTGCTAATCAAACATCCAGGCCTTCGAGACCAAACATTGCAGACACCACAAATATAACTCATTGAAACCAGGGATTACGCAAATCTGTGCTGGGAGTTTTCCGATTTACAGGCTTTGGGCCTAATAGTACCGGATATAATTAGCATATGTGTGAAATATTGCGTAACCTTTTATACTCAGCAGCGTATCAGAAAATGGCTACGACAGCTCTAAACCGGAGTTTATAACGATAAATTATTGCAAAACCGAACTTGTTTGAAATGTGCTACCCTTTTTATCAAATTCTTTAAAAATTGAAAATATAGCTACAGTTATGAAATAGAGCTCGTACTATCGTGCAGGCCTTTTGGACGGTCATATTTTATTGGTAAAAATTCAAATGAAGCCACTGCAGAATTTTTGACAAAGCCAAGACATTTGGGGATATACAAACCTCTCTTAGGGGATTTGCACCAAAGGTTTTCAAACTTAAAAAAAAAACGATTAACTTTCTAATCAATTTTGGCGCCAATATAATTGACAACCGATTAGCATAACTCAAAAGGCTTTTGAACTACAGCAAATGAAACTCATTTTAAGTACCAACCTTAAACTTTCCTCAAGATTTTCGATACTGACAGAATCTCTTAGTCTTTGACGTTGTTCTTCTCTCTGTGCTTCTGTCTGAGTTGTATCTCGTTCATCATGCTTGTCTGACAGTTTACCAACGAAGAACCCAATGATAATACCAATTGCAAATAGCAGTAATGCTAAAAGGATCAGAGAGATCCATATACATTTTGTCTTTTTTGTATTTCTCTTGTACGCCAACTCCACATCGTCACCCTCTATCATACGCTTTCCCATACCACAGTCTGCTTTAACCACTCGATGCTAACTCGATCGATATTTGCACCAAAGGACGCACCTAATGAATATATAATGTTTCTGTATTGACAATCTCCACGGCTGATTGACTACTGTATAATAACCATGACTTTCAAAGCATAACCACAGGGGGCCCGGCTTGAGAGTCTTTTGTCAAGAATAAAATGATCTAAAGCTCGTTGGGTTCCCTGTGGCAGCCTCAATGAAACTCGATCACGTACCGCGGTAGCTTGGTAGCGCCACTACCAGTGTAACGCACTCAACTAGTGTAACGCACTCACCTTAGTACACACAGAAGGTTCAGCTGAAAGCCGAATTAACAAAATGATTTTAGCAAAAAACCCTCGGCTTTTGTGTTCTGCATTTGCCAACACATCCACGTACAAAAAGTTAAAAACTGGGCAAACTCAGATGGGGTTTGTACAATTTGTCATGATCGCCATACATATATTCTGTAAATATCTCGATTTTCATCCAAGTGGGCCTTTAAAGTGCTACTTTTATCAAAATCGTACAAAATTTCATTCAGATGAAACCGCATTGAATAATTCTTCAAGGGTCTAATAACCACAAGTTGAAACCTTTTCTCAATATTACAGAGGGAATATGTGAATGATTACAGAGGAAAGCAGGGGCGGATCCAGGGGGTGTCCATTTAGCGCCGTACGAGATGACGTCTTCAGATTCCATTGTTTGGAGGCCGCCATCTTGGATGTGACGTGGCCTATTTATTTGGGACAGCCCCTTTGCAAAATCCTGGATCCGCTCCTGGGAAGAACAACATTTTATGAATCTTTAGAAGTGCCAGTGGCGTCATACATTTCTTTGTATTTAGTTTCTAGAATGATTTTATTCCTTTGAAACTAACTGTTTGGATATGAAGGGGTTTTCTTATGTTATTTTTTCATAGGGTTGATTTTCTGGCCAGTTTTCTTCAATGTAGAAGAAGGCAGGCACGTTCCAGAAATTCCAGAAAATTCATAGGAAAACATGCAGGATTTTTCACGAGCCCCGGACATTAAATAACTAAACTAAATAAACTAAACTCCACTATAAATACAGTCATACTTCCATGATGAGTTCAAATCAGCCTGCCGGCGAAGCAGGCAAATATTCCGCTTCAGTACCGAACTCAAAACGTGACTAAACTGGCTTTAAGACATATTTATTTTTCCAGATATTCTCCAATGCGCTCTCGTACGTATATTTCTATGTCGGGTTTTAGCTTCTGTCCGTAGTAGTGCGGTATCCGTTATACTCGGAGTGTCCATAAGATGAGAGTTGACTGTTGTAAAAAGTAGGCGAAACGATGTCACAGGGATCGAACCGAAATAAATTTCTATGATTAGGCTGGTATGAGCGATGTCCTATTGTCTAGCTCATTCTCGTGCCATGCAGACTTAATTCCACTTGGGCACGAGTAAACGCATTCTGTGCGTCTTGTTTAATCTCGAGATGTTGTCGATAATTGGCAGGATTAGTGGCTCTAGCTCACACCTCTCTAATTGAACCTATTAAATCATAAATTCTTTCACAAAAAAAGAAAAACAAGTTATTTGTCTTACTCTAAGCTCTTAATGAGTATAGATTATAGAACTAATTCCACACAGCAACACAGTTTCCAAATGCTAAAAATCTGATCGAGCCGACTTCTCGCATCGGATCGAATCGAATCGAATCAAAGTTGCGGAGTCGAGAAACAATCATGATATATTGTATTTGGTTTTGATTTAGAAGAGAACTCTTATTATAAGCCAATGTACAACTGTTTATTCATTGTACAATTTATTGAGACCCCAAATTAAATAAATGAGCTGAAATAGTTGAAATTTTATCAGTGGTTTAGCCGATGCATTGTTGTTTGTCAACCGTGGTTTAGTGGCTTCGTTAGTTGGCGACGTTAATCTTTTCCCAAAGTCGTATATTGTTCCAAATAACGGGTTAAGTGGTTGACCATCGTAAGATCTTTGCCACCACGAACACAAATGCCACATACGAATAGCTTTACCACAATTGTGAATTGTGGTGGCTTATACATATAAATAGTGTTGTTAAAAATTCAAAAAGGACATCAGGAATAATTAAATAATTTCAGAAAATGATACGATTTTCTCATGGCTGTATTTTATTTTTTTGTTATGGAGAGTAGATAACTTGAATTTTTGTCATATTTTGAAGTTGTTTTCAATAGTACTATCACTCTAAAGCAAAATTAGACGCATCAGTTTTCGTGCATGCGACAAATTGTTATTGTTTTCTCTAAGTCCTCCAATAAAATTCATGGTCTAATCAGTCCAATCAATACCTGTTCTTTATTTGAAGATCTTTTTGTTCTTCCCTCGTTTGATGTTTATATAATAACCTCGTGATACAGGCTCCTCACCGCTTGTACCTTTCTTGAAAACGTATTTGGTAAAACTTCGCTTGTATTTGCTTTGCGCGCAGAAGGAAGGCTTAGAACGTCGCCTTATCATTAGCCAGATATCAAATAAGGTAAGGAGCTCATTTTCGAGAGGTTAAATACAGTTTATGTTTTGTATTTAAAGATATGAGACGTAAAAACATATTCCATAGCTCTCGTTTAGAGAAACATCGACTGCAGCACAATGTTCATATATTTGCAATTCACTCCTTTTAGATGCGATAAACGCAAGTAGTGACGACAACCACTAAAGCTTTTAAGATTCAAAGCCTCTTAGGACTCCTATTTTTCGTAGCTGTATGACCTCCACTAGCCACTGCAAAACCAGTTAGTTCGCGCTGTGGTATGAGTGTTTCCGCACTGTAGGAGTTGTCTCAACATGTCATAACTGGCTTTATCAAGATAAAGCACAAGCATTTTGCTGGCCATTACTGAGGCAATATTTTGAATAGTTGGATTAGATTTGATCCTCGTTAAGATGTGAACTGAATTGCCAAATTGAATAAGAGAGTAAAGCGTAAAAGTACCTTTTCAATAGTCCGATTTAGACCCTTTTCTGGCTTTTTTAAGCCACGTGCTAGTGCTAGGCATCAGTGAAGTCTATGAGCACAATATTGTGTTTCGATAAATGATTCGGCATTTCTACATTGAGACTGAGCCCTAGCTATAGTATACATTGAACGTTAACTCGAATTCCTCAAGTAAAAATCCGTGGGTAAAGTAAAATAAGTAGGGTGATGATAGGAGTTAAGTGACCTGACGTTTTGCGACTTTCACTTGACTTATATCAGCTACGAAATCTTGGATCCGTCAGCTCTTAATTTCTAACAAAACAACGAAGGGGGCGGCATTGCAGACAATTATATCGGTGTCCGTATCTGTGCTAAGTTGTTTTAATTGGATAATAGTAGGAATATAGAGGAATAGAGACAGAGGTCGCTCTTCTGGTTTTTTTTTTGTAGGGGCTTTGATGGCCCGGGTTTGCTGGTTTGATGCTGGTGGTGTATCTGTTATATCAAAAGTACAGTCGTGTTTGATTAAGGGGAGCGCTACCATTAAGGAAATTCAAGTCATTGAAAGAATGACATTTTTGATTTTATCATGAAGCCACTTAAGACAATCCCTTTCCTGAGTTTCAAAGTAAGAAAATTCTAGTCAGAGAGCGTGTTTACTTATTCATAATACTGGCTTTATATTTTTCAAATAGACTTGTTGCCCAGACAAAACACAATATTCTAATTCTAATACTATGTAATTACTTTATAATTAGTTACGCCTAATCAACATAAGCATCGAAAACGTTAAAGGTTAATTAAAAAGATATAAGAAATGATATGGTTTGGTGATATCTTTGTGGAAGGACCAAAAATCAGGGCAAAGTTTAAACTAAATCTAAACATCAACCACTTTTATACTGTCACGTTTATTTTTGCGTTACAAATTCTACCAAACGTGACGGTCACGTAACGTTTTAACAAAAGATCAGTATTTCACTTGTGAGAAAATATAGGTCCTTCAGGGAATTTCTTTAAATTTACACAGAGAATTGTTGAAAATTATCTTCGATATCGATATAAATAAGGATACCAAAAAATCAAATGTACCATATTTTAATAATCAACTTCAAGACCGGAAGTCCTCAATCTTTTCCGCCCAGTGGGGCTCGAGTGCGCAATCTGTTCCATTCACTTCCGTTTTGAGAGATTTATTCAGCTGAAGGGGGACGATCATCAGTTAGACTTTAGAATTTGGCCGTGGAACGTATATGTTACACAACCAACCTTAAAGAGGAAAGAAAAAGTTTCTTAAACTTGCAACGGATCACCGCGGGGGAAAATTGCTGGCCATTTGGGAGATACCAGTAAATCACTAGGCAGTATATTGTCCTCTTCGTCTGCAGGTAACTTCTTGATTTAATATGTTACTTCTTGAGTTTACGTGGTGTGCTTTTATACGTATCTTTGGTGAGCTATTTGAGAACAGATTTCCATGGCAAGAATAATGTCATCCATTCATTTACTTGTGGTAATGCGTCTGACATCTAGGTTACAAGAAACCATTCATCTTGGTAATAATGTCCTGAAAAATCGTATCTAAATTCTCACAATTTAAGCTCAAATGTCAGATAGACTTTGTTAAAAACGTCACCGTTTTTTATATCATTTAGTCAAAGGCTAAGGATGGTCTAGAAATATTTTTATTCATTTTTTGGATAAATTCAACGCAGTGTTAATTTGTATCCTCCCGTCAAAACAACTGCTGAGCAACCGAAAGCGAAATCCTTATTTCACGACCCTCAACATATTTGCAAAGCATTTGGGTTGCCTAGAACCAACGTATATGTTTTATTCATGTAAATAAAGGCTATTTCCGACCGTTCTACATTAATATCTGGTGGTTTATGGACGAAAAATTAACAATAGGTAAAGTTGAACGCTTGCCAGGGTTTGCGGAACAGTTTGGCTCGACCTAGCAAATTAAAGGTAACCCTTATGTGAGCTGTTGAATATTAATTATTAGCTATATTAAACTCTAGTGTTGCGCAAATAAATTGCAGACGATATTACGAAATATTGGAATAAATACGGCTACCTCGTGCACGCAAAAAGTCGCGGTTTTGCAAAAAGGGAAAGAACAATACTGACATAAGACAAATACTTGTACATCAAGTTGAGGATATTCGTGTTATATTTTGAGTTCTTTCGGTTTCGTGTCAGTGTTTTTCTATGGCAAGAAAAACATTTCAGTAAAAGTGTTTCCCTCATTAAACAACCCACATCTGTTTGGATGTCTCTGATGCGAGGTTGTATCTGTCCATTATAAAACTGCCTTAGAAATAATTAAAAACTTCATGTAAACTCACTTCAGCTCCTGAGTCAGTTTAAAATTAGACGTATTTATCATTTTCTCTTAATTGTTGATTTTATCTAATAAAAGGTTACTAAACGTCTAAAATACTGACAGTCCTGATAGCCTGGCGAAAGTAAGCCTGCATGCGTAGCTGGCGAAAGTTCGAGTTTTATGATGTCATTGATGTTGCTTAGGACGTGCGTGATGGGAATCTCAGCATTCAGGATATCTAAACTGAAGGAAATCATACTGAAGGAAATTTTTCAGTAGTCATGTCGACAGTAAGCGGACAGCACGTCAACGGGCTTAAAGAAAGGAGAGTGTGGCGGTACAGGAAGGAGGGAGAGGGGGAAGTCCAATTTAAGAGGATATTTTTTCACGTTTAAGCACTGGGCAACAAAAACTATTCAGCTGACGAATAACTGTTGTACAAAGCTAAAGTTATTACTTACAGAAAGTTTAGCTTGTTTGTAAGTCAGTGGTTTTAATTAATAAAAGTTGGATAAAAGTGTTAATCCAAAGTGATTGTTTGAATCGAAAATGAGTTTTAGGCCTTCTATCATTCAAGTGCTATATAATTCTTTAAATTCAGCTTGAAAGTTGCCAAATTTGAATACAGGCTAGGAAAACAACTTTCAGTACAATTCAAAAACTGTTTTAAAACAAGCATTGTATGTTAAAGTGGTTTTCATTTGACCGTGAAGGAATAGACAAACTAATAGTTGGTAGTAGACTCTAAAGCCATTGTTTTCTTTTGTTTCTTACCAACCACTACAAACTAAATAGTCATTTTTCCATTTTGCGGTCAAATGAAAACCACTAGCTCTAGTAGATCAATTCCTAACTGATAAAAACAGAACTAGTGTTAATTCAAAACGAAAATTTGATTTAAAACTTGTAAGAAGGCTAGGTTTTGGCGCTTTTAATTAGCCATTATTACTCGATATTGAAAAAAATCTCCTCTAAAACGATAGAACGGAGAGAAAGTAAACAAACAAACAAACAAACAAAAAAAGCGGAAACGCAACCGAATATGTAACAGAAAAATTTAGAAAAACTTGTGATATGAAAAAAAGGAACACCTAAAATCTGTTAATTTCTTTACAGATACACCGGCTTTAACAACCTCCAGTTTTGCATTAGCTCATATAGCAAGCCATGCCTAATAAGTTCCAGAAAGAGTGTTTGGATACCCATAATGCCTATCGCTCCCAGCATGGTGCGCCTGCGCTCAAGTGGTCAGCTAAACTCGCATCAGACTGTGAGAAGTGGGCTAGAGAACTTGCCAGAAAGAATGCTCTACAACACTCATCTGGGGACTATGGAGAGAATCTAGCCTTTGCTTCCGGTAAGAATATAGAGTGATTGTTTGTGAAAAGAAAGGTTCTTATCCTTATGAGTGGGTTTCCTGTGTCATTCCGTGTTGGTATTTTCTATTTTGATGTTCATCAAGGAAATGGGTTAGCCTAGAATTGTGTTGAGTGCTTTTTGGGGTTGTTGTTGTTATAGAAAAGAGTTTTTGGACATTCATTCATTACAAAGATATTTTGGAGTTTCAGCCATAGCCCTTTTTCGGCTAAAGGTTGCGTGTCGCTTTTGAATTTGGCGTCGGCCTCGCTCCAAAGCAATGCTATATCAGACTTTGACGAAATAACACGTGTACAAGAGCACATTTTATATAGATATTCGAGTAAGATTTGAAAAAGAAAAAACCTCAAAGAATGAGGAATACTTTGTCGCAACCTGTCAAGGGCCCGTCACAGTGGCTCTTCTTTTTTTCGCTATTATAATGCGACGCCTTTCCGTTTTCCGCATTCTGTGTTTAGGTGCATTTAGGCGTTTCTAGACATTTACCCTTTTACTTCCTGGAAAATCACGAGAAAGTGAAACAGATGAGGGGTAGGCTAGGCTTGTTTTTGTATATGCATCGGAAGACTTCAACTTGGTTATCAGTACCTCGGGCTTGACAGACCCAAACGTTCAGGAAGAGGGTTATAGAGATTATATTACAGCGATTTTCACTTGAGCGCGCCGCGCGCCGACTTTCTCGATCCTAAAAAGTTCAACATTAAGTGTTTGGACTTTCAAATTTGTCTCCACAGTAAAAAAAAGTTCACCTTACAATCAATGGACGTTGAGCTGATTTAACAAACAATCATCTTACTAATTCAAAAATATCGGCGGGCGGCGCGCTCAAGTGCATGGACTTCGCTGTATGATATTGAAATTTGTTATCTGGCTGAAAACTATTGTAATACTCTAGATTTTAATTATCTAGATTTCTTTTCTTCTAGGATATGAACTAACAGGAAAAAGATCTTCAGAAATGTGGTATGAAGAAATCAATAAATACCGATTTAACAACCCGGGATTTTCATCTGGTACCGGGCATTTTACACAGCTCGTTTGGATCGGATCTCGTGAAATGGGAGTAGCAAAAGCTGCAAGTCCGTCCGGGGCTCAATATGTGGTTGCCCGGTACTACCCAGCGGGAAATGTTATCGGGGCATTTCCAGCAAATGTTAAGCCTAAAGGAGCAAAAGTAGACAAAAACGCCCCAAAGGCTGGTGGGAAGGAACGGTCACGAGATGCTGGTAGAGCAACTGAATCGAATAAACCACGTGAGTAATTACCTTTAATTCCATAATTAAGGGAAAATAATGAAGAAATGAGAATGAAGCCTTTGTGAATATCTGGACTGAATGAGGGCTTGAAGGGTGTGTGAGGGAGAAAGGTAATTATTTATAAATCGTCTTTGTAGCCGTTGCTGGGTTCCACTCATTCCTTTCAGAATCAAAAGATAAAGAAGCGGTAGCCATGTTGGATGAACAAACAATAGACACTAATGAGAAATTTTTTGTTGAAGTTCATCCATGATGGCCGCCGTGACGAAACTTGAACCCAGCAATAACCCATTCTAGAAGAGACATATGGTTTTAACTCTCACATTTACTGTTTATTTCAGAGAGCGCACGAGAATTCAAAAATGACATTCTTAAAGCGCACAATGAGTATCGTTCACAACACGGAGTCAAGCACCTAAAGTGGAACTCTAAATTAGCTTCGGAAGCGCAGAGCTGGGCAGAGAACTTAGCGCAACGAAACTGTATACAACACAGCAGCTCAAGGGATTATGGTGAAAGTATTGCTTACATGAGCGGTAAGATAGAGCATTTGTTGTTGTGGCTTTTGGTAGTTTGTTGGGTAATTGGGATTCCTGTGCGAGGTGAGAAAAAGGGACCAATGTCCCTCAAACGAGAACACCTGCTTTGCACATTATTCTTAATCACAAGGCTTTGTTTGATACAACATATCAGGTGTTGTGGTGTATATGCGAAGCTAACGCAAAATGAGCTGTTCGCATTATATTCACGCTCATCTATAATTAAAAGACCAGCGCGGCCTTTTTAGGATTTGTTTTATACAGTGACCCATGCAATCCTCAATACAGGTTCGACTCCAGTTTGCTGTTTTACTTACATATCAATTTCAATCTGTTTCAGGTGCACAATTAACAGGACGCAAAGCAACAGAAATGTGGTACGAGGAGGTTGATAAATACCGCTTCAACAATCCCGGCTTCTCTACGGGTACCGGACATTTTACACAAGTCGTTTGGGCTAACACGACTGAAATGGGTGCTGGTAAAGCCACAAGCTCTTCCGGGGCACAGTTTGTTGTGGTTCGCTATACTCCCCCTGGAAATGTCATGGGACAGTTTCCTGAGAATGTCAAACCAAAGACATCAGGAGGAGGAGGAGGTGGAGGAGGTACGTCACGGGGTGTTTCCATACGCAAAACTCGTATGGTGTTTCATAATTTTTGCACGGACGTCTTTGGCGAGGGGAGGGGGGAGAAGGAGAGGGGGAGGGGATGGAGACTTGGGAGGGAAGGGGGAGATGGTCCCCAAAATTGAGATTGTGGACCGTGAAGACTTGAGGTCTAGCACACGAGGCAGTAACATGGTGCACAACTCAAAGAACGTTATTGTCAGCATGGTTTTAGTAGGCACGTTTTCTTGACGTTATGGCTTGGCTATAGTAATACTCGATTCTAGTCGTCCAACGCCGCTGCACCGCGGGTTGTAAATATAAGAAAATATTACCTTAAACTTATTGACATTGCTTTTCTTTTTGGTTTCAGGTGGGAATAGTTGCTGCACAATTTTGTAAAGACAAAACTAAGCTTACACCAATCACAAACACAGATACATGAATACTTCAATTATATCGTTATTAAACCCCTTCTGCTCCATTTCAATAGCAATGCCGACATTGTCAGACTGATAACTTCTTTTCTGATGTTTTCACAACTCATTTATATTATCATTTAAATAATAACTATTACAATTTTACATTAAGTCATTGAACTTAGCCCTGAATCATAACTGTAGGCTTCGCGGCCACCTGCGCGTTTGTCGGTAACCGGGTAAGAGGACCAAGAAGCAAAAAAAGGTTGACGTTTTCTACAGAGTAAGTTCACAAGACTTCGCTGCTGGATTCTTTGCTTGGTGGTAAAGAGGTAAATCTGGGATTCAGTCCAATGAAAATAAGCCTTGCCTAATCGTGACTCTTGAGAAGTAAAGAATTATAGCTTTTTAATATTCATGATCCGTGAAATCATGAAAAATTGATATCAGGATCGGATCCCTCTTCACCCGCGTGTCTTTAACGACCAAGTTACCGCTTTTTACTCGGCGCGCGCGCAGCCTGTGATCGAGTTATTTGCATGCATTGATAACCCTTTTAGTTTGTAATATTCATTCAACATCCATACAAATACACAGCAAATAAAATGATATTGAAATAAATATGGGAACAAATGTGAATAAAGATGTAAAAGTTTTAGCTGATATGCCTCATTGTTTACTAATAATTAGAAAGGTAGAAGGTGCTGCTCAATCGTAGCTTGCAAATATTTAGCTATAGGGGGGCTGAGACATTCGAGAAAAGAAAAGAAAAAAAGGAAAAGAAGAAAGAAATTTGTAATGTTTAGGAAATTCACCCCACAGAAACAATGCAGTGAGATATATATATATGAATAATTATAATTAAAAATAAAAAATGAAAATGAAATTTATCAGAAAAAAGATTAAAAACACCAAACATTTAAAAACAAGTTCAAAAAGATGTAATTTTAACTTAAAGCTTGGGAAAGAAACGGAAAAAATGAAGAAAAAAAGAAGTCAGAAAAGAATCCGGCGTCGACGAGGATCGAACCTGCAACCCCTTAAAGAGCACCCCCCGGAAATAAATAACAGACTGAATAAATAACTGCAAAAAGAAAAAAAGAAAATGGAATTTTGGGACGATTCTCCCGAGACATTCTGAGAAGCTGAGACATCGAATCGACTTACGTACGGATGAAGATTTCGGGCCCCATCCACGCTATCCCGGTGCTACATATTACAGTTATCTTAGCCCGAAGGCCAGGGAGGGAGACGATATCCGGACCCTAATCCATACCTTTAGATATCACCTTAGACCGCTGCGCTACCTAGACACTTAATAAATTTAATGACTAATCGGGGTAGTCTATTCGGCGAAGTTTCATTGTAATGCTAATACTCCCCAGGGAAAGAAATGAACCAATCAG